>JAWZYV010014085.1:0-127238 GCA_038373885.1 Cheiracanthium punctorium | reverse complement strand
ATACTTGCAATCAGTGGCGTAGCCAAGGGGTGGTTAGGCGTTATAACCCCCCCATGAGGAATTTTTTGCCATACAAAATGTATATTCTTCACTACATTATCACACCCACGTATACATATATATGAGTTGTAGTAGTCGTAACCCCCCCCATGAAAAATTTCTGGCACGCCCCTTCTTGCAATTGTTATACTTATGTGAAAACAGTAATTTCGATCGCGGGGCACAAGCGGTTATCCCACTCGCCCCTTTAAAAGGCCGTCCCTGACTCTCCGCTGTTCATTTACTTTAATAAAAAAAAAAAAAAATGGCACTATAAAAATTGCACCATCACCCCTAGTGGCTGCTGCACTATAAATTACTGGCATTATTTTCTCATGGGAGGGGTCCAACTAAGGGAGGGGGGGGGTCCATTCTTACTATAAAATCTGATTGACTGTAAATTTTACTATAAATATCTGGTAAAAAGTTTTAATAGCACTATAAATTTTTAAATTCTTTATAGTAAATTATGTTTGTTACGCAATAAATTATAATGAAATTTACAAAATTAGCATAATTTTTTGAAATTTTAATATAAAGTGTTTTCAAGATTTATAATTTTTTAAACCGCATACTATTTTGAGCAATAGATTCAAAAGGCGAACATCTGGCTTTAATTTGTGCGTAGACTAAAGGATGTATGCAGACCACCTAAATCCCCCACCCTACTCCGGCTTTGTATACGACCGTGAGTGCAGGGAATGAAAATAATAAAGTGTGAACTTAAAATTGAAATTGTTGTTTTGACTAAGAGAATTCTAGAAGTAATTTTTCGGATATTTCATTGAGGATCAGAGACAGCAGAGCTCGATTTTTGATGGCATATTTTAGACTGTACAAACGATTTCTTTTAACGTATCATTATAAATCTAAAATTATAAGAACTAAAAAATTTCTGGGCACAAAATTTTTTGAAAAGTTTTCAATCTGTAATCTTACAGTAACAGTAAATAAGCACAAGGATGCAGTACGCTACTAGATAATCATCCAATGCCATGGGCGTAAACAATGGGGGGCAAAGAGGGCAGCTGCCCGCCTTAAAATGAAGCAAGTAATTTATAAATGTCTCTCTCTGTGTGTGGCTAGCAGTTGGACTCCAGTATCTTCCTTCGTGGTCCTGCCCCCCCCCCTTTATTACTCCTGACTACACTCATGTCCAAGTTCAGTGAATGCAATACCATTTGACCACGCCATCCGTAGGCCATCTGTTTGCCTTGTTTTAACGGATTATGGGGGCTTAAGCACTTCTGCTTTTACAGCCTTTTGTACCCACTCCAAATCCAGATTAGTTCGATAGCGGCTGTACTGGCCAAGGGTGTTAATTTCTACCACAAACTTCCGAAGAGTTCATTTCTATTTCATTCGGGAACCGATAGGTGACAGCACTACCGATCGTTGGCGGGGCTTCTAAATTCTGAAGCAAATACCAAGCAGAAGACCCCAAGGCTTAGTTTTGCCACCCCCTAGTGGTATTGTTTTGTATGGGAACTTGTATTGTATGGGTTCGGTGCGATTGCACTCTGATGCAACAGTATTTTACGTGCCCCAGAAAGTCTCCATTTACGTGCCCCAGAAAGTCTCCATTTACGTACCCCAGAAAGTCTTCATTAGCGTGTCCCAGAAGTCTCCCTTAGCGAGTCCACCCCAGAAGTCTCCCTTAGCGAGTCCACCCCAGAAGTCTCCCTTAGGGCGCGTTCGAGAATTCATCGGTCGTGCACCGGTGACCAGAGCGTTCGGAAAGGCGGAGCTCTGGAAGTAACCGCGTTCGAAAACGTTTCGGTCATGTAGCGGTTGTCTGCTCAGCGTGACCAGAGCACAACCAGAATGACCCTGCTAGTGAGGTGGGTTATTCCGGTTATTAGCGTAGTGTAACCAATGTTTATTTTTGTTTTCTTAGCTTGGTATCGGATGCGGTGAGGATGACCGAAACCGGTTGACAACCCTGACGTCACTTAACCGAAGAATGACCGCAACCGGTAGCACCGGTGCATAACCGACCGGTGAATAGACTTGTTCCATGTTTACTAACAAATACCTCAGTGACGTCACGTAGAGTAACTCTATTGGTTACTTATGCCAATCAGTCGTCCCGTAGAATAAGTCCATTGGTCAGTTTTGCCAACCAAGAGGAAGTGTGACGTCACGTGGAACAAGTCTATTCTCGAACGGGCCCTTAGTATTTAACGTGCCCCAGAAAGTCTCCATTAGAGAGCACGGCGGTCCTTGGTTGGCCCCAAGATCGAATCTACAACCTCTCGGGCTGCGAGATCGACGCCTCTACCGCGGCCCGGCCTAGACCCTCACTTTTTATACGCGTATAAATATGTTGCGTCGCCAATATGTCGTATAAATATGTCGTCCACTTGAAATTCTCTTACACCGCCTCGAGACTGTCGAGTTAAAAACAAAACGGAGGGGGGAAGAGGCTGTTAAAACGACAATTCTCTCTCTCTCTGTCTCTCTCCAGACATTGCTGCACACAGCTGTACAAACGTCTCCTTTTGTTCTTCAAGGGAGAAGAAAGGAGAGGCATACATATTTGATAAAGACGCCCGAACAAGAACTGAAGGCGCGCATGTGTTGTGTACAGAAAGCAGTGGAACGACCCAGGAGAAATCGAAAATATCTTTATTTACTTGCGGGGCGGCCCGTGAGATGGATTCAGGAAGCGGTGGGAGTGTGTTTTATTTATTTTTTTTTTCAATGATTTTATTATGAATCTCGTTTTGCCCCCTCTTTGGTTTTTATAACAGCCCCAGCAGTTGGCGGATTCCCAAGAATTTTTCTGTTCTTTGTGTGTATGTGTAGAGGACATTCGAGTGTTTGATCGGCCGGGAGAGTAAAAAAAGTAAAAGAGAGGATAAGTACATGAATGTTGCTTACCTTTCGAAATTGTTCGATACAAAAAAGCTGCGATTTTTATTTCGAGTAAAACAAATAACATTTTTCCTAAGCTTATTTGGAAAATATAAAAAATATTTGTATGCGTATTATTTTCGTCTTCTTATATGTGTATTGCATGGGTTTGGTGTGGTTACACTGGGATGCAACAGTATGTTGTAGAATGGAATAATTAGTAGTGCGTCTGCCTAATTTCGAAGAAGATTTTATTAATATTATTTGAAAAATGGGCACTTCGAAGCATTATGTTTTAGATTTTAGCTAAAGACTGTTACTTACTTGCATGGAGAAATATGGGTTTAGCCTACTGCTTGGCGCGATTTCAAAAATTGCCATTTTGGCGTATTTTACCATTTTGTTTCTAAGAACTGTAACGTTTCGGAAGATACTAATGGAGAATGCACACAAAATAGCAGCCAGCATACAAACATACAATTTTGAAAGTGCTAATTTAGTAAATTAAATGAAAATTCAAACTATTAAAATGTGATGAATGCAAAAGTAAAACGACTCCGTTTTAAAGTTGTCTGCAGACGAAACTATTATTGAGTTATGACAATTTGTGTCGGACGTAATGAGGGTATGGGAATTTGTTTGGGCGAATAAAAAAAAAAAAAAATAGTTAAAATATTCGTCACCAGGGGGCGTTTTGAAATTAATTACACTAATTTTAATGAATGGCCCCTGGTCCCCAGACCTCAATCCATGCGACTTTTGGGTTTTGGGGGAGTTTTAAACTTTTGGCAAGTCGTGGTAATCCAAGAATTTTGCTTGATTTTAAAGACAGCATTTCACAACATGTTCGTAGCATTTCTTCGAACACACTGCGGTTAGCTGTGGAATATGCTCTCCTACGATTCCAGATGGTAGAGCTGGCAATGATGGCCGTCATGTTGAACCTGTTTTGCCGTAATAGCAGAGCCGTACCCAGGGGCGGGGGGTGGTCCTATGGGTCCGGACCCCCCCCCCCGAAATTATCACAATATCTATATTTATATGTGCCTGAGAGTATATTTATATATAATATGATGATATTCAATAAGTCAGACCCTCCCCGAAATGTCCGACCCCCTCCGAAATTATTTCCTGGGTACGGCCCTGCGTAATAGTATTTGTGAACTATCATAAATGTATGTTAAATGTGTAATTCATTAAAAAAACGCACCTTGGTAGCGAATATTTGAACTATTTTTTTTTTTTAATCCGCTCAAACAAATTCCCATTGTTTCATTATGCCCTTCGCAAAATTTCATAGTTTTCTCAACAACAGTTTCACCTGTAGGCAACTTTAAAATAGGGTCGTTTAATGTCAGACACCTTGCAAATGGACAAGAAATGGAACTTTACAAATTGACATTTTATTAACATGACTTGTTGCTTTTAAGCCGTTGCATACATTTAAGGCATAGAGATATGAATTCGGGAGGTGGGATCAGCTATCTTCGACATTGGACGAAATGAAATTGTTGTTGTTTCTTCAGCCCTCTGACAATTGCATACGGTGCTGGATCCGCCCCCCCCCCCGCAGGTAGGGAGGCGATGGGTAGCGGGGTGCCCCTTCCATTTTTTGTGGGCCCCAGTGAGAGGAAGTCCGACTTTAGCCCATTGGTCCCCTAATTTCGAACCCATTCCAGAGGAGGGGTTCGAAAGAATCCCTGAAATCGGCTCCCTCAGAGGTATCGTTTAACAACTTGCAGGACATTGGAGCCACGACGGATTTTACGTGCACCAGGTCCCATTAGCCTACGAGGTCTCACCGCAGTCGAGCGAAAGGGAAATGACCTTTCCAAGCACTGGCCAAGCCGGATGCTGTTTCACTTGCAGTGTTCTTATAAGAATAAAGTTGCTCTAGTACGATTGTTTCGGAAACCTTTCCGAAGCGGAAAAACAACCCTTTTCTCACTCATGACGTCGCATTCCGAAATTGCGTCAATTTGGTCTACCATGATGCTCTCGGGAACGTTCCGATATCGGAATCACTGTCGGAAATTCCACTTTTTTTTTCCGGCAGGGTGAACGCAAGTGAAAAGCTCTTTCCGCTTCGGATACAAGTCAGCGAGCGTGGTTATTTGTTCTGGTGGTAGTTGTTTACATCAAAATAATGGCTCGATTTTAATTTTAGAAACTGTTGCACAACAATAAGATGCTAGAAGGGTTCATAGGAATCGAAATTCGATTCCTAGGTGTAAATCCTTTGAATTAAGCGACGACGAATTTATCAACAATTTTCGGTTGAATAAATCATTAACATTCCAACTGATTCAAGAGTTTAAAAAATATTTAGAGCCTAGAACAATTAGAATATAATAATGCTAATTTTTAATGATATTTAAAATTTATAAAATAACAATCTGCTTACCTTTTACGTGCTTTTCTTTAATACGCGAATACTGGTAATTAATTCATTTTTTAGTCAAATAAATATTTATTTACTTTTTTATTTATTTATTTATTTTTACTACTTATTGAATTTTTTAATATATATCTTAATTTATTAATATATACAGTCGACTCGCGATTTAACGAACTTAACGGGAACCTTGGAAAGTAGGATGTTAAATGAAATGGTTGTTAAATCAAAAGTTTATAAAAGGTATTGAAAACTGTCAGCACTTCATCAGAGGGTCGTTAAATCGGAAGGGTCGTAAAATTGTGAGTTGATTGTATATTTATTTATATATTTTTAAATTTTATTTCTGCTTCTCAAAGAATATATTTTTACAATTGATGATGCTTAAAAAATTAATGCTGTTGCTGTTGCGTCACGAACGGGTGAAAATTAGGAAAAAAATAGTCTGTCTGGCAAAAATTAATGTACCTTAAAGAAATATTGAGTTTTGTGGGTGTTAAAAGTGATTTATTTTGAAAGTGTAAAATTCTGATTCCACAAAGTAAAGATTTTACAAAAGGAAATAAAATTTAAATAATAATATAAAATCAATAAACAGGTACTAAAAAAATGATAAATAAATGAATAAATGAAAAAGTAAATAAATATTTACTTGACTAAAAAATGAATTAATTACCAGAATTCGCGTATTTAAAAAAAAACATGTGCGGGAAAATATCGCGCAGCATGGGGTTCGATCACATAACGCCCTAGTAATAGTCCTGCGTCTTACCGATTCAGCCACCAAAGCGCAAATAACTTTGCACGCAACTTACAATTAAAGTTTTGGTAAAGCGGTTCGAAAATCGATATTAATTTTTTTCGACTGTATTTGAGTACTGCGCATTAGTATCTTACACGATGTATATTCACATGGTATAACATAGCCAGAGATCGACTCACAAACTAAGACAAGACGTGGTACCTATTTAAGTACTATGTCATAAGCTTAAACTACGTGCTCGAATGCGGCAAAGAGTGCCTTGTTTTGATTGGTTGATAGCGTCCCCTTGTGATACTTTCAGAACAGGCATAAAAATTCTCACTTCCATTAGACGAAACCATGGTGGTAGAGTCAAAATGAGGGTAGCGGCTATTTATCCGAAGATCTCCAGTATCCGTGAGTGAGAACTATCCGTCACGGATGCTTTCCGATAAGATCGTGCTAGAGCCCCTGGTCGCCGGAGGCTGCTTATAGATTTATAAATTCTAGTTCCACCCATTATTTTCTAGATGTCAGTGGCCTATTTTTTTCTCAGTGTGACTTACGCAAGGGATGAGTTACAAAATCCCTCACTAAAATCCCTAAAAAATGTGAGAATTTTTTTACACTTTTAGTTGACTTTTTTTTTCTATTTCTTCAAATTTTCAAACAGGTCTGTCCAACGGTGCGGATTTTGTAAACGAAGGGCTCGAAATAATTTGTGGCAATCGCGGCAAATGTCGGGAGATAGCCAAATTGCCGCGAAGATCAACACTTTTCGCAGCAAGTTTAGCTGCGAGTATTTTAAACTTTATGACTTGAGTGCTACTTTCTACCTCAGATGTATTTTAATATTACATATGAAATTGCAGAATGCTAAGAAAAGTGAAGCTTTCTTGTTTGTTTGTTCTTCCCATTGCATTATTGATTTTTTTTTAAGTCCAACTGCAATTCCCGTTGTTACGAAAATATTTGAGATTTTGCCCGTGAGCTGAGTAGCTTTTGCTGCCAGCTTCAAAATCTCCGCTGTAACAATAATTTCCGTGGAAATACGGTAAAAGTACTGGCAGCTGGGACGCCAGCACTCTATTCATATATTTACGGAAGTTTACTTCTGTAAACTCCAGTAGAAATTCTGTTCTGGAGATTCGCTCACCCTTGATGTACGGAAATTGTGCTGTATTCAAATATAAACAGAGAATTTCCGTAAAATTTTACGGAAAGTTTCCAGTGTTTGTTCCGTTATTTTTTAGAGTGTTATTTCGAAGCATGTTTAATACCAAGCGAACAAACAAATTTATCCTCAAACAGATTGAATGTCGCACGACTTGAACTCTGATGTCTCAAAACTAACGTGGTCGGAATTTCCATCCAACTCTGCGGAAACGAGAATGTTCTCGATTAGAAAAACATTTCTTGGAGTTCGTCCAAATGTCTATCATTTTGTTTTCTCTAGAATACAACAAGCTTATTACATTTTCTACTGCAAAAAAAAAAAAGGGAAAAAAAAAGTAAACAGCGATTTCTAGTCCTGATCTTTCCCGTAAGCAGTCCGAAATCTTCTCCGAGCGATACGTGCTTTCGCGTCTCCATCAAACATTCATACCACTTTCCGCTGGCATGAGTAGCCGTTACGCGTCTGCAAAGCGGGGAACCACGTCCTGAACTCTAGCAATTTAGAACGGAACAACAACAGAGAACTTATACTCACTCCTAAAGATGAAACTCGAATGTTTAATTCAAATATATCTCAAAAGCGTGACGGAAGAACGCAGGAACTTATTTCGACGAGATGGACATAAGTATTGTTACGTATTTCCGGGGTGATCTGCTCGTCTGAGGTTCAGCTTAGTCTAAAATTCGTTTTTGTACGAGTCAGATAAATAAATTTTGCATTCAAGCAAGATAGGGACGTTTAATCCTTTGAGGCGCAACCCTTTACCAATGCTGAAAAAAGGGCAGCCGTTGCCTCTAGAGCAGGGGTTCCCAAACTTTTTTTTTACCCGCGGCACCCTTGTCATGGTTAAAAGCATTCCGCGGCACCCTTGTCAGGCTAATAACATTTCGCGGCACCCTTTTCAAGCTAAAAGCTTTCTCGGCAGATTTCCTTTAATGCAATATGAATATGAAGGTTAGAATGAAGCAGTTGGGATGCATTTTACGTTATCTTTTGTTTGTTTGTTTATAGGGCTAACTATCAAGAAACTACTCTCTTGGGATATAGAATTTTTACAATATCCCCATTTCAGGGAGTTCCTATAAAAGAGAGGCTGCAGGACAGTCTTGAACTTGACTGAAATATTTTTGTTTGAGTCCACTTAGTAATCGGCTTGGCTCACTTTCTTGGGGATACCGGTTCAGAGGAAATTATTGGATTATACTCCATCAAAACACTTTTCTTGATTATCTCCACGGCACCCCTGACATACGTTCGTGGCACCCTAGGGTGCCGCGGCACCCAGTTTGGGAACCTCTGCTCTAGAGACTCTTTTTTGACGCAGCTGGTTGTGTCGCACAGCCAGCTGTCGTCAAAAAAGGGTCTCTAGATCTGTGGCACGCGATGAACGTTTCGATCGTCAGCCATCTTGCTGGTAGTTAAGTCGAGCTATGGCAACGGCTACCCTTTTTTCAGCATTGGGCAATCAATTCAGCTGTTCTCGCATTCTTCCATTTTCAGCAGATGTCAGTGCTCTTAAAAATAATCGTGACAATTTTTTTACGGGAAATGACGTGCTAAAAAGTAAAGGATTCTCGTGGAGCTCTGTCACCCGCAACTATTTTTATAGAAATCCAATCTATTCTTCGTGACTGGCAACAGTCAAAACGTCAGAGTTTGGTGTTCGCAGAGCGGGAACACTGCGCGTTAAAGGGTTAAGTGTTGTTGTTGTTGTTTCTGATGCCCCCCGAAAACCGCAAAAGGCGGTGCCAGATCCCCCCAGATAAGGAGGCGATGGGCAGAGGAGATGTGCCTTCCATTTTTAGGGCCCCAGTGGGAGGAAGTGCGATTTAGCCCGTGGTCCCCTAATTTTGAACCAATTCCAGAGAAGGGACCAACCCCCTAAAATCGGCACACTTAACAACTTGGAGGACATTGAAGCCACGACCGATTTTACGTGCACCAGCTCCCGTTAGTGTACACGGTCCCATAGTAGTCGAGCCGAGAGGAAGTGGACCCTCCCAAGCACTGGCCAAGCCGGATTCTGCTTCACTTGTTCTAATGGGAACGGAGTTTAGCGCCCAGGCCACTGCGGGACAGACTTAAGTTTCCCGTGCGATAATATTGGAATCGGCGGCTTCTCTCGAAGTACTGGTGATATCGCTTCTTAATTCTGGAAACTCATTATTGCCACCAAATTTGAGGATTTTTCGCGAAAAAAGTAGGCAAGCTTATTAATGGAACATGTAATGTTTGTTTTTCCTCATAGCATTACCGTTACTCAGTCGAATGACGGAAATGTGTTGAAAGACATGGAATGTTCGAGAGAAATCTGTGCTAAGCATAAATACGACAGAGCAAGTCACCCACACATTTAGTTTCGAATCGTTTCTTGTATAGCTTATGGTGAGAGACGAGAGAGCTCTGCCTCATTGCATTGCGGTATTATAAGCGACGCTCTTTCGCTTGTTTTGCGAAGCTGTATTTTGAAATTTGACCGTGAATTCTGTATTTCTGAATGCTGAGGAGCAGTTAAGATTTCTGCTTGAGAATTCCACAGAGAAATTCTAAGGCTATGAAAGGATATTATTGTGTCCGAGTTGCGACCCTTGAGGAAGTCTCTCTGATCGACAGGCTGATGTCAATCGAGTTCCTGCTTCTGATTTCGTGTGAACTGTGTATTGGAAATTTCTGCCCGAGTTTTCAGAGCGAATAAAATTTGTGTTTTTGGTCTGAAAATTGGAATTTTTAGTGGAACTTCTTCTACACACGCAGTACTTTCAAGCGTGCGAACTCTTCTTTTCTGCAGCAATATATCAGGTTGTAACGAAAGTTTTCCGCCATATCTGCCTGAAAAACTAACTTCTAACTCCTTCGATAACTGATTTTGAACTTTCGGTACCAAACCTGCACAGTGTCACATGATACAACAATAGTACTTAAAGCTGTACTCATAATTTGTTGATATTATGTCGCTGACTTTTTGCAACACAAGTGGAAGTAAATGATGGTTCTAATCCCAAATCCATCATTCAAACATATAGACCAAATTGAAGCTCGATCGAATGTACCGTTTAAACGCTAGCGCACTTTCAAGAATTTCCCCCATAGGCCATAATGTAAAAGAAATCTTTGTCGTAGCCCTGTAGAAAAACTATAAGTTTATACACACCAAAATCAATACCGATATTATGATGGTGGTTTATATAACACATATACCTAATTTGAGCTCAATCGAATGTACCGTTTAAACGCTAGCACATTTTCAAGAATTTCCCCCCAAAAGCCATAATGTAAAAGAAAGTTTTGTCGTAGCCCTGTAGGAAAACTATAAGTCCTATACACACCAAAATCAATGCCGGTCTTGCGACGGTGGTTTATAACCTATATACTCAATTTGAGCTCAATCGAATGCCCCGTTTAGGAGCTATCGTGTTCACTCACATACGCACATACATATACACATCTCGTAAAAATAGCATCAATGCATTCCGAAGACCTCAAAACGTGTCAATACACCAAAATCTCGGAAGTCGAATTTTTTCAAGATTACAATACTTTCCTTACATGGTACATGTTCGGAAAGTAATAAATTGAATGACAAATACTGCTAAAACAAAGAAACATGATTTTCATTGAAATGAATCCAGAAATTGCGTCAACACTGCACTGAGTATAAAGAACAGTGAGGTATGGGGTGACGAAGCTAGCCACCATGGCGTCTAGTTACATTTTAATGCTACTGTGTTTAGATTTCTTCTTTTATTACTTTTTACTTTCCGAACATGTACCATGTAAGGAAAGTATTGTAATCATGAAAAAATTCGACTTCGAGATTTTGGTGTTTTGACACGTTTTGAGGGCTTCCGAATCCGTTTATGCTATTTTTACGAGATGTATGTATGTATGTGTGTATGTGTGTGTGTGTGTGTGTGTATGTGTGTTTGTGTGTATGTGAGTGAACACGATAGCTCCTGAACGGAGCATTCGATTGAGCTCAAATTGGATATATATGTCATAAACCACCGTCGCTAGACCGGTATTGATTTGGGTGTGTATAGGACTTATAGTTTTTCTACAGGGCTACGACAAAGATTTCTTTGACATTATGACCTATGGGGGGAATTTCTTGAAAGTGTGCTAGCGTTTAAACGGTAGATTCGATTGAGCTCAAATTGGGTATATATGTTATAAACCACCGTCGCAAGACCGGTATTGATTTTGGTGTGTATAAGACTTATAGTTTTTTTACAGGGCTACGACAAAGATTTCACTTACATTATGCCTATAGGGGGAAATTCTTGAAAGTGCGCTAGCGTTTAAACGGTATATTTGATTGAGCTCAAATTGGGTATATGTGTTATAAACCGCTATCTTAAGACCGATATAAATTTGGAAGTGTATAGGACTTATAGTTTTTCTACAGGGCTACGACAAAGATTTCTTTTACATTATGGCCTATCGGGGGAAATTCTTACAAGTGCGCTAGCGTTTAAACGGCACCTTCGATTGAGCTGAAATTGGGTATATATGTTATAAATCACCATCTTAAGACCGGTATTGAGTTTGGTGTGTATAAGACTTATAGTCTATTTTTACAGGGCTACGACAAAAATTTCGTTTATATTATGGCATAATGGCATATGGGGAGAAATTCTTGAAAGTGCGCAAACGTTTTAACGGTGCATTCGATTGAGTTTCAATTTGGTATATATGTTTGAATTATTCATCGATTAAAATTTATTTAAATGCGTGGTAATGATCTTAATCGTAAGTGTTCGGAAAGTCGAGTGGAGTCACTCCAGATTTTTATTACTTTCCGAACATGTATCATGTAAGGAAAGTATTGTAATCATGAAAAATTCGAATTCGAGATTTTGGTGTATTGACACGTTTTGAGGTCTTCTGAATTCATTTATGCTACTTTTACGAGATGTATGTGTGTGTGTGTGTGTGTGTGTGTGTGTGTGTGTGTGTGAGTGAACACGATAGCTCCTGAACGGGGCATTCGATTGAGCTTAAATTGGGTATATATGTTATAAACCACCGTCGCAAGACCGGTATTGATTTTGATGTGTATAGGACTTATAGTTTTTCTACAGGGCTACGACAAAGATTTCTTTTACATTATGGCCTATGGGAGGAAATTCTTGAAAATGCGCTAGCGCTTAAACGATACATTCGATTGAGTTCAAATTGGGTATACATGTTATAATCCACCATTATAAGACCGGTATTGATTTTGATGTGCATAGGAGTTATAGTTTTTCTACAGGGCTACGACCAAGATTTCTTTTACATTATGGCCTATGGGAGGAAATTCTTGAAAATGCGCTAGCGCTTAAACGATACATTCGATTGAGTTCAAATTGGGTATACATGTTATAATCCACCATTATAAGACCGGTATTGATTTTGATGTGCATAGGAGTTATAGTTTTTCTACAGGGCTACGACCAAGATTTCTTTTACATTATGGCCTATGGGAGGAAATTCTTGAAAATGCGCTAGCGCTTAAACGATACATTCGATTGAGTTCAAATTGGGTATACATGTTATAATCCACCATTATAAGACCGGTATTGATTTTGATGTGCATAGGAGTTATAGTTTTTCTACAGGGCTACGACCAAGATTTCTTTTACATTATGGCCTATGGGAGGAAATTCTTGAAAATGCGCTAGCGCTTAAACGATACATTCGATTGAGTTGAAATTGGGTATACATGTTATAATCCACAATTATAAGACCGGTATTGATTTTGATGTGCATAGGAGTTATAGTTTTTCTACAGGGCTACGACCAAGATTTCTTTTACATTATGGCCTATGGGAGGAAATTCTTGAAAATGCGCTAGCGCTTAAACGATACATTCGATTGAGTTGAAATTGGGTATACATGTTATAATCCACAATTATAAGACCGGTATTGATTTTGATGTGCATAGGAGTTATAGTTTTTCTACAGGGCTACGACAAAGATTTCTTTTACATTATGGCCTATGGGGAGAAATTCTTGAAAGTGCGCTAGCGTTTAAACGGTACATTCGATTGAGCTTCCATTTGGTATATATGTTTGAATTATTCATCGATTAAAATTTATTTAAATGCTTGGTAATGGTCTTAATCGTAAGCATTCGGAAAGTCGAGTGGAGTCACTCCAGATTTTTTTTCTTTTAAGTGTCCAACAATTCTGGGGCACCCTGTATATCCTGCGGCAGTTTAAACAAAGGAGAATACCTGAGCATTTTTTTAAAATTAACCTCTCCCAATAAATATTTCTGTAACCGCCACGATGTAAGCATACTCTTTATTACTTTCTCCTCCCTGCATTTATTCTAGGTATTGTTATTTTGAGCCTCGGGTGTTCTGCGACATATTGGCAGCTTCATAATCAACAGCAAATGAGGCAGGTGTTCCAGTTTCCTGATGACACATAATTATCTCTCTCTCCGCATCTCATTATAAAACACGATTTTGGAAAGTCCGCAAACATCAGCATTATTATTATTAGAAAAGTCCGAACTATAAAAACCCCTAACAGAGAAGTTAAATTCCATTACTCTCGAGTTAGTTGCACAATCCAAACTCAACTTTACCCTTTCACGCGCAGTGTTCCCACTCTGGGAACACCCAACTCTGACGTCGCACAGCCAGCTGCGTCAAAAAAAGGGTCTCTAGATCTGTGGCACGCGATGAACGTTTCGATCGTCCGCCATCCTGCTGGTAGTTAACTTTTTTTCAGCATTGGTAAAGGGTTGCGCCTCAAAATATTAACTGAATTTTTCTTTGGATAAAATCGAATCTGGGAACGAAATCGACCGTATTACGAAAACATTTCTTGGAATCCATCCAGATGTTTGGATACGAAGAAAACTTTTATTATAGTTTCGATTGCAACAAAAAAAAAAAAAGAAAGAAAGAAAAGCAAATGGATATTTTCGATATCTGTCTAAATCCTGACCCCTTTCGGGCGTGATACGTGATCCCTCTTCTCCAGATCAAAATTTCATCCTCTGGTGTGTAGGAGAGGCTCAAAAAGTGGCCGTTGAGGGACTACAAAAGCAGGAGAACTCGTCTTTGAACTGGCGTAATTTCCCAACAAGCTTGAAAGAATAACAGGGACTACTTCCTAAAGATGAAACTCAATGTTTTATTCACGTATCTTAAAGAAGAAGCAGAAGAAACATATTTTAATAAAATAGATTGTGTCTGGCGGATCGCATACATATTTAGAATGTCTGTGGAGAAGAGAAAGTGGAACTTCCTGAGTAGACGTCTGTGTGTGTGTGTGTGTATGCTTGCTCAGCCATTTTCTTCCGGTACTGATGGGATACAGCAACACCTTCTAGATGTAGAAGGCCTAACAACTGAAGCTTTGACGTCATCACAGTTGTATCTTCAGAAAGTAAAACTATTTAAAATTTCTGATGGATGCTAATAGGGATGGACGCGAGACGAAAAATTGGCGTCTCGCGTCTCGCAAAACAGCCGAAAATCTTGTCTCGTCTCGCAAAAATCCCTATATCATAATGTTAAAAATATCTGTCTCGTCTCGCAAAAAAGCTGTAAATCTCTGTCTCGTCTCGCAAAAAGTCGTCTCGCGTCCATCCCTAGATGCTAAAAATATTATAAAATATCTTAACCCATTTATGCCTAGCGTCCCTTTTTTGGGACGGCATTATCGCTATCAGTCGAAAACGTTATTTATTTTTCCTAGCCTTTATTCACGAGTATTGAACCTGCACTCCACAAAATATTTTAACATGACCTTGTAGGATGTTGACACTTCAATTTTTATACATAAAGATTTTAAAAGAAATCATCCCTTGTTCAAGAAGTTGACATCAGAAATGTATCTATTACTGCTGATATTGTCGAAAATCGAAGAAAGTCGCAAAAATATCTAGGCACAAATGGGTTAAATTAAAGATAAAAATTAAATTACCTTTCTGATACTAAATAATTCATTGTGATCTACTTCTGTAACATATTATACAATTAGTGGCGGTCAAAAATTCTCATTTGTCGTAAAATTAATTTTTTTATCATAAATTATTAAAAAGTTTTGTGAGTGAGTATATTCACCACAAATTTAAAATAGATATACACCCACCAAAAAAAGTATTCGAGCAAGAGAGAAATTTCCTACGTTGGTGTCTTATATTAAAAATTATTTATCATAGAATATGAATTAGGCTAAGTATAAATATGACTATGCTAAATTCTATCAAATTGTGTGTTTTTCAAAAACTCAATTGTTATTCGCAAATCTAAAATAGGAAATTTCTCTCTTGCTCGAATACTTTTTTTTGGAGGGTGTACTTTAAACTAGTAACTAAAACTGTCATGAAGTTAAAGCTTCACTTGTAAGCTTTCTATATCTTAGCAAATATGGCGGATGGGTTACAGTTTCGGCTTCACTATCAGATAGCTAATGCCGTCTCTTTGTCTTCATATCTCTATGTATGTAACCTGTGTAACTCAAAACCGATACATGCTACTGTTCCTCGTGGACTCATTTTATAACTTTTTGCTTCACATTCTGCACACATTCTACTGTAGCATGATGAATTCGTAACTTAATATGTTCTACGCGACATGCTGGCAGCACCAAAATTCTAAAAGATTTCATAAGAGAGTTAAACCAAATGACTCAAACAAAATTTCATCTCGCTTCTAATTAAATAGCACTACATGAAAGCTGGGGACTGGTGTTTTTTCACTTGAAAAGTTATAAAAATAAGCATATTTATATACACAGGGTGTCCCATAAATAAAGGTAATTTAACCCATTTGTGCCTGGATATTTTTGCGACTTTCTTCGATTTTTACTGATAACAGAAATAATAGATAAATTTCTGATGTCAACTTTTTGAACAAGGGATGATTTCTTTTAAAATCATTATGCATAAAAATTGAAATATCAACATACTACTTGGTCATGTTAAAATATTTTGTAGAGTTGAGGCTCAATACTCATGAATAAAGGCTAGGAAAAATAAATAACGTTTTCGACTAATAGCGAAAATGCCGTCCCAAAAAAGGGACGCTAGGCATAAATGGGTTAAGAAGCGGTTGTGCACATCAAAAAGATTTAGACTGGCATAGTAATGTATAATTCAAAAATTATTGTTCACATACTATAGATAATAATCACTTCAGTAAAAATGTTGAAGTTCATTTCACTTTATAAAGTTCTTATATAACATGAATTTACTCTTGAAAAGTACTTAAGAAAATTGCCACAAAATGATTTAAGATTATCAATTTTAGATGAGTATTATCTTGCAAAAAATAATTACATTTCAGCAAGGCATGGCGGGAAATTTGTTAACAATCCGGCACCCCATTTATAAAGGGATTATTAATGGGACATAAACACAGAGTTTTTAACAAAGAATTACTGTTCAAGTCTTCATAGTTTTGATGTGTCTCCCCTTCCCTTCACCAACCAATAGTATATATACAGGGTGAATCTAAACTCTTGGACAAAACTTTAAGAGGTGATAGGGCACATAATAAGGAATCAGAATCACATAGCAATGTGGGGTCGGCAACATTGTCTTCACGTAGCTGTTAATCAGCACTTTGGAAAAAGTGCTGAAACAACAGGGCACTTTCCGACTATTGTTCGTCAGAAACTAATGTATTTTTCTCCGAAAACAGAAGACTAAAATCATAGTTTAAGGGGTCAGGTACCTTTGAGCGTTGAAAATCTCCACGAAAATTGACCATAACTGTATTTGCCATAGCTAAACAAGTAGCAATTATGTAAACTTGTAATTTTTACCAGTTATTTAGAAAGCTTTTATGAACCTTTTACAGCTTTTGGAATAGTTCTACATATTAAATTAAATTTTCTATAACTAAAAATATTCGAACTTATTTTTTGCTATTTTACAGTCTTGCGCGCAGCATTTCATAAAATATATGTATCACAGTAACATAAAAAATGTTATAGACATAGAAAAATAGTTTATAATTAAAATGACGAAAAATAATTTTGCTGGGACTTTCCTTTCCCTTTAAAAAAAGAATAATTGCAATTTTTATAACTTTCATTTGCATAATTATGCAAATAAATGCAAAAATTATAACGTTACAGGCATCCCAACAAAATTCTTTTTCGTCATTTTAATTTAAGGAAATTTTTCTTTGTGTATTGAAATTTTTAAGTTACTGTGCTATATATATTTTATGAAATGTTGCGCGCAAGACTGTAAATAATCAAAAAATGAGCTCGAATACTTTTAGTTATACAAAATTTAATTTAATATTTAGAACTATTCAAAGAGCTGTAAAAGGTTCATAAAAGCTTTCTAAATAACTGGTAAAAAATGCAAGTTTACAGTATTGTTACTTGTAGAGCTATTGAAAATGCAGTTATGGTCAATTTTCGTGGGGATTTTCAGCGCTCAAAGGTACCTGACCCCTTAAAAATTCTATTTTATTTCACGGATGACATTTTTGGAGACGAGCCTATTGTTTATGAAACTTGGACGAACACTTCAATACTTTTCACGAAGTGATTATTTCCAGGTAAGTGAAAACTGCGTTTTTGACCCCCACATTGCCATGTGATTCTGATTCCTCATTATGTGCCCTATCACCCCTTGAAGTTTTGCCCAAGAGTTTAGATTCGCCCTGTATGTGTGTCTGTGGGTGGAGTTCCTATTAAAACTCCTATAAAAGTTATTTTTTTAACATTTCTACTTGCAACAATTGAGCTTTCCCTCTCGGTGCTCTTTACTTTTTCACGAAAATCGAGTTTGGAATGGAATTTACGCATTAAAATAACTATTCTTGGACTGTGTCCAGCTTTCTGACTCTGAGGATCTCTGCAACTATATTTTTCTATCGCAAATAAAAGAGAAAAGCAAACATGTATTTGTGAATTTTCTTGCTGAGACACTACCCTCAGGGAAGAAATCTTTACCGCTTTCTCGACTGTGCGCGGGTTTTTTTTTTTTTTCCTCTCAATCTAACTTTTATAGTCTTCCCACCTCTGGTATCCAAAAAGATATAGGAGGGTGATTACGAACTAATATCCCAACTTTGCCGGACAATATTTACAAAACTGCAAAAGATAGACGCATTTTGGAGTGGAGGGAGTAATAAATATAACATTGTAAAAGCACTAACAGCATAAAAGTTATAAATGTTCGATGTGGAGCAACACCAGAAGCCACAAACGATAGCCATTCTGTGCCAGAATTCGTCCCATACATTTTTCAGCATATCTAGTGTTACAGTTTGGATGGTTGTACACGCTATAAAGTGTTGTATTGAATTTAACGGAATTTGTTTCGTTAAACAGCTTGGTAGTTTTGTTTTGATGATTTAACGAAAAGTTTGTTTTATTCAACCAAATCGATTTAACAAAATGCTTTTTAAATTAACAAAAACGTTTGGTTGAACTTGGACCAATTAGACACTTTCTACAATCAGTTTACGTATGCGTCAATGGGCGATGCGAGTCATACGAAAGATCAGATTTTTCAAATACAGTTAGAACGACTATTTCATTAATACGTTGAACTATGGGTTATATAAAATCTCCTTTGTCCTGGACGTTGTTCACTTCTAAGCCCTGGTGTCTTTTCCCTAGGGTCGTCCCAACCTCCTTGGTGTTTTGTGCTCGCAATACTTTTGATTGATGTATAGATTTAACTCCGTGACAATGTTTTTTGCAATTCGAGCTGGATAATTTCACCACACCATGCATATTCAGGAGTACAAAGCCGTTCACCTGAACGAAGCTAGAAACCCAGACCACACACACAAAAAAAAAAAAAATGCAAAATATACTAATCGACTGGGGATTTACTGAATTAGACAAAAGTTTCTGAAATAAGTCTAATTATTTTCCCTATTCATTAAAACCTACACTTTTAGTTTGATTATATTTTATCTGTATCTACATAGTTTAAAAGAACTCAGTGTCAGATTTGTCAGACAAAGTAAAGCGTCAGGATCGCGTCTGTCTTCGTGACAAAATAAAAATTTATATATATTCAAATTAATAGCTCAGATAACGAAATGTTTATTTGATTTAAAAGACGGTTGTAATGTTTGCACTACTACATTCGTTTTGGGCTTATCACGGGTGATATGTTTTAATTTTTATTTTTATTTTAAATCAGGACGGTTGTTCGCATGTTTTTCCCTCTGCTGCTTAATCAGCGTATGCCCTATTAAATTAAAAACTGTTCCGTGTTTCCCCATCGTTCAAATATTTTTCGGGATTTGTTGAGATTGTAATGAGTATTTAATCTTACACTATACACCGAAACAAGTACCTAATAATTTATTAAGTATGTACATACATGACGCGAAAACAGCGTTAAAACGTAACATGATTTGCTAGACACAGTTTGAATCATTATTATTAAGAACAGATATAAGGAAGCAGTCATATTTAAGTACCATTATTCTCAATATACTACACATTTTTCATATTCTTACAAAGTATTTTTACCTTGTTTAATTTATCTAATTGTGTATTTAGTATGCATAAACAATGTTTCGCACCTTTAAAATAATTAATTCAACGGTTATTTGTCTGCATACCTACATAAATTTAAGGTTAACGGTTGCATTGACAAGGAACGCTTCTTTTACCGATACATATTGGTTTTTTCATGTGTAAGTGATAAATATTCACCCACATTTTGACATTAGATTAATATGAATGTGACTACCCACACAGCACAGCAGACTTGCATCAAACTTGCAGCAAGCTTGATTTATCAAGTCAATAAGCTTGAATTAAACTTGAAAATTCCAAGCGTGTAAGCTTGATGCAAGCTTGAATCAAATGTTCTAGTTTACACTTGCCCAGCTTGCATTAAGCTTGACATTTCAAGCTTAAAAATTTTTTCTAAATGCACGGGGCGCCCGCTGGCGAACGCGCCCCACATACTTTATTTTTCCGCTCATTTTCCCCCTCTATGCTGTAATTTTAAGTTATTTTAATCTGTTTACATCGAGTGTCCGTGGCTAGAATAGAACCCGGGACCTTTTGACTCGTAGCCGAGCGCGTTATCCATTCAGCCACTGGAGCCTTGTGCAGCTATGACTAAAGTTTGAAGTGAATTATAAAGCGGTTTTCTGACCAGATTGATAAGTGGGCGATATGTTATTTGTTTTTTGTTTTTTTTCCATGGGGATGCATCAAAATTAAAATAATTTTATGTGTGATTTAGAGACTCTACTAATAGGGAAATAAACATAATATAAACTTAAGAGCAACACATATTTTAAAACTTTTGCAACACTCATGAGCAATACTGCCGCTGGCCAAAATCGAGACAAACGACTGATTTTGAAATCAATTTCGTAGTATAATTGTATTTTATTTTGAAGAATTTCCATATTTGGAAATATAGAATGGGTTTACTTACTTAACACAAATTTTGTGTTAAGTAATCTGAAATCAAAGAAACAGATAGTTAAACGTTACTTCGAAATGCTATATCACAGTTGCTAATATAACATATATGGAATACAAACACTTTAGTCATTTTTGTAAATATTTCTTATAATAACAAATAATTAAAAAATTTTGCTATTTTTTAACGCTAAAAATTCTCTTTACAAATGTGTTTAGCTATTTTCCTACATATTGGTATGCTATATCGATATAGAGCATTTCGAAGAATTAAAAATAAGTTTAAATTAATTTATACAAATGTAAATTTGATTTATTTTCATTGTTCATAAATTATAATTAAAAAATTATTGAACTTCTGAATTTTTTTTAATCCTTTGTAATTTTATTTTAAAACTACAAAAGTGTAAGATTTTTGGGCCCTAAAATCTGTAGGCCCTGGGCAGTTGCCCCGTTTTCCTTGCCGGTAATATGGCACTGGTAATAAAATAAACACATCGTAACGAACTTTCAGCAAATTTGAGGACGCTAGACAATTAATGTCCATTCTCTTTCACAGATGGCGCCATCAACGCTCCTTTAAAAAGGAAAAATCAAGCGATTAGCAATTGCCAAGCTTAAATCAAGCTGTATTTAAGCTTGACAATTCAACTTGACTCCTGCAAGCTTGCTGCCAGCTTAGAATGAGTTGAACTGTCAAGCTTGCATTAATGCGTCAAATTCAAAGAAATGTCAAGCTTGATTTAAGCTTATGTGCTGTCTGGGTACATAATAAAAAGCACATTCATCATGAATATTGAATCAGTCTTACTGTCTTACTAAGTTTGTCTTGTGCGAAAGAAAAAAAAACCCTGAAGTTGATAAAATTAAACTCGCAGATATATAAAAACATTCATATAAGAATGTAATGATGAATAATAATTAATTAACTTTATTTCTGACACTTTAAACTAACTGTTTGAGGGTTAAAAAATAACAGTAAAATCAACAAAATAATTTTGTTAAATGAGCCATGAACATACTAGTAAGCAAAAAAAAATTCTTAATTCAAACAAATAATTTGTTGATATAAACCAAATAAACCATTTAAACAAAGTTTGGTTAAATTAACAAAACATTTGGTTATTTTAACAAAATTCGTTATTTAAATTGATTAAATGTTTTGTTAAAATACCCAAATAATTTTAACAAAATAATTTTGTTAATTTAACAAAAATTTCGTCAGCGCTATTTCAACCGGATAATTTTGTCGATTTTTTTTCAGTGTACATATTTAAATGTCTATGGAAAAACTAGAATGTTCTGAGTGAATATTTGACTTGTAAATCTTTCTGTTTTTGGTAAAGACAGACTTATTGATAACACTTCGTCACTGGAGATTTCTCCGAAGCTCAGCTTACATTGTTATAAATTTGGTACAACATTTCACCAAAAACATGGTTACTAGAAAAGTTGGTTCCATAAGATAGGAAAGCCTTACTAAATGAGCTGTTTATAAACTTATAGAATTTTGAAACAATCAAAATAATTCATAAATAATGATAAGGCAAAAATTACGAGTTTTCTGAATAACTAGATTTGTTTTTTCATGGTAAACAGAAATGATCCAACTTAGAATTGTTTAAACTGGGAACAAAACTGTGCCAATTCATATTTCTAATTCTGTGACCGTGAAACAAATTAAATAGGTCAAAAAAGTTAGAAGACCCCAGGTGTGTATTTCAACTGGACTGTAATTGACCACCAAAGGATTTCACTGTAATTTTTTTACTCATTTTACGTCTCGTTTCTTCTTTGTTTTTCACCAGGCCCTTACTATTGCACGGGTACTTGGGGCACATACCCTGGCTACACATGCAGAAACATGCCAAAAAATTGCGTTTATAGCGATGTGTAGGGGCACAAAATTTGAAATATTCCCTGGGCTGAAAAGTATTACGGTCTGGCCCTAGTTAGCACTATAGTATCGTTGATTTCAAGCCAGGAAAATGTGCCGACCATTTACCAAAATGGTATGGTTCGATTTTCAAATTTTTTCATGAATGATGGTTTGGCACGTTTGGCAATTTTTCGCTCGCATTAGGATCTAAGCAACAGATAAAAATGCAACTTAGTGGAGAAAAAAAATGAAGAAAATCTGAAACCCTTTCAGATTTTAAATACGCACCAAAGTGCTATACATTAAAAGCGTATCATAATTTTTGCATCGTCCCTATTTTCTTCCTTATTCCATAAGGTTGGAAAGTGTATCATTATTCATGAGCGAGCAGTATTTTTCTTCCTTGTTTTATAAAACCCATCTTTGGTATCGTAATTTATCTTGAAATTGCCTACTAAAACTATTTTACAATCTTTGCCAAGTATATTACTACTTCACCGTTTTAAATATTGTTTCGATTGTGCATCATAATCCATGAGTGTGCCATGTTTGTCTTTCTTGGGTTGATTTCTACTTTAACGCCCCAACTCTCGCCAAGGTGGTGATCATTAAACATGTACAGTAACCATGACAATTTTTTGTATTTATGTAGCAATTGTAATTTAGAATTAAAATGGCGATTTGGAACAACCTGTTAATACAGCATTCCGTTACATTTTTATTTAATTTGGGTTGCCAATGAATGTAGTTTTAATAATTAAGTGCCTTCAAATTCCTTAATTAGTGCGTTTATCACTAATTTGCTCACTTTAGTTTTCATGTAGTTGTTTAGGGAGCGTTGAAACTTGTGCATAACTCCTAGAAACCCATGACTTCAAAGCTCGCCAAAGTGCGGGGAATTTTTAGGTTGGCGAAAGTAGGGGCGTTAAAATAGAATCAACTTTTTCTTGAACCATAAAGCACATCTTTGGAATCCAAATCCATCTTGAAATCGCTTACTGATACTGTTTTAAAATCTTCACCAGACATATTCGAACTATAGGCATATTCCAACTATATCTCGTAGACATTTTAAATACTGTTTGGAATGAGCATCATAATCCCTGAGTGTATAATGTTTTCCTTCTTTGTTCTATAAAACACTTCTTCGGAATAGAAATCTAGGTACTTACGTATTATCCCGGCGGTCATTCCCGCCAAACAATTTTTTCGTCAAATGTGCTGGTAAACTGTTGCAAATCGTATTCCAAACCATCAATAATTTCTGGTGTCCGGCATTTATCTTGGCGAAAAATCGCTCGTCTTGGCTGACCGCAGGGATAATACGCAAGTACCGAAATCTATATTAAAATCGCCTACCAAAACTGCTTAACAATTTTCGCCAATCATAGTCAAACTACACTTCACCTTTATAAATACCATTTGGAAAGTGTATCATAATCTATGATGTGTGCCGTATTTGTCTTCACTGTTCTATAAGACACTTCTTCGGAATTAAAATCTATATTTAAATCGCCGCCTAAAACTATTTTACAATATTCGCCAGGCGTTTTCTAACTATACTCAAAATATATTTATAATAAATTGCCGCATTTTGGCACCCAGTTTAGCGATCATTTATCAAAAATTGCAAACCTTGTGCGACTTTCAACATTTTATTAACGCCTCCACCCCTCCTCCACGTTATCTTGGCAAACATATTTGAAAAGTGACTCGACTCACTAATTGTACCAAAATCGTGTCTACACAAAAAGCAAGGTTGAAATTAATAGCACTCTGGTGCTAATAATAATAATCATGGCATTTCTTCCTTTGGTTTAGTCAAAACATCACTTGTATGTGGAAAGAGAACGGGGACGAATTGCTTTAAATAAATGAACATCGATTATGATATTCTTCCCAACATATTGAAGCCCCAACCTGGCCGAGTGGATAAGACGCTGAGTTTGGTAGACGGCTAAAGTGTGAAAGTCCTGGGCTCTGGCCTGTCTCGCGATTGTCGATCTAACGGTCTAGAATTTTGGTCGGTTTTGTCCAAACGTATCCTTAATACCCATTAGAACCCCTTAAAATATCTTCCGATCACGGCAACCCCTACCCTTGGCAAATAGCCCTTGCGTAGCTTTTCCATAACACACTCAACATATTGAAAGGAAACCAAAAAGAAAAAGTACTGAACTCGAAGACCAAATTTTTGAAAACGGAATGACCTAATACAAAAACATTTCTTGGAATTGGTCGAAATGGTTTGGATGAGAAGAACACTTTTACTACATTTTCTACAACAAAATAAAAGATGGAGAGAAAAGCAAACAGATTCCTGATTCCCGAATTCTGATCTCATTTTCTCATTCTGAAATCTTCCAAGTGTGATACGTGCTTTTCCTCCTTCCGATCAAACTTTCATTGCTCGCTGCAATTCTAAGCCGAAAAGTCGCCATTGCACGACTGAAAGCAGGGAAAACTCGCAAGGAAAAATTGCAGTAAAATTTTTCCTACAAAACTTAACTAGTAACGGACTTGTGCCTCGGAAGATGAAACACCAGTGTTTCATTCGCATATTTTATTTACATATCTTCACAAGAAGACGAAGAAACATATTTTAAAAAAATAATTGTGTGTCCCACAGTGCACATAAATATTAGGTGCCCCTGTGAGTGTTTTTATTTTTAACGTTGCATTCCAAGAAATAATTTTTAACCAAGTTTATAAGGACAAAGCAGGTGTGTCTAAACTGTAGATTTAAAAAAAAAAAAGAATTGAATTGATATATGTTTTGTTTTTGCTTTTTTTCTTCTTCTTGAAAATTAGAATGTTTAAAGGTGCTCTCAGTTAAGAAAAGTTAACTTTCTCCAGCAAATATTATATGATTGTAATTGAGAAAGAATTTATTTTACTTGAATTAAACTTAGAGTATGCTTAAGCACTTTTCATATAATTTACTATCTGCGTGCCCGTTCTTCGCACGGTAGGATACGAAAATTTTCCTTATATGTGTAAATCGAATTAATTCCAGTGATGTAGAATCTTTTTATATAGTTCATTATTATGCATATATATTTTATTATCATGCATAAAAATAACTTTAATGTTAGAAAAATCTTGGGGGTGCTTTTCACTTCCATTTTCACAATGATTACGAATAATTCGAAATACGTTTTAATGAAGACAATTAGGATAACTGATATCAAGCACCCCAGGTTCTTTCTAACATTAATTTTGAATATTTAATTTTACCGAAACGGGACATAATACTGCTGTCGAAAAAAGTCAGTACAATTAAAAATTATTTTTTTTACTTTTTAGGTCACATTGTTTTAAAAGGGTCGTATTTCTTTAGTTATTTTAAGTTATAATTTCTTTTTTATTTTTACACATTTAAACACATTTAGTTTAAATCAGGGTGGTTGGCATGGTTCAAATCGACTGATTTAAATCACGATTTAAACCATAGTTTAAACCAGATGTTTCTGGGTATTTTTTCAATAAAGGCGATTGGTTTTTTTTTCTTTGTTTGTTTAAGAATAATTTAAAATTACGAATAGTATACATATAATAAGTTCTGATATATTTTAAAATTATGCTTATAAGTATCAACAATAAGTTTTTATATTAATCTAATAGATAACTTAATGTTTTAAAACTATTAAAAATTATTAATTAAACTCAAAGTATAGGCTGCATTTTAAATTTGTTTCTAAAATAGAGGTTTTGTGTTTTAACAACTTATTTCTAAATCTTAAAAATATCATTTTGGACGACTTTTCACAATTATTACTAATTACTCTAAGAGCAATATTTCCTGTATTATGTAGTAAACAATGTACTATGCTATATTATATACTAAATTTAAGAAATAGTATCTTTAAATAAAATATTAAAATTTAATTATTTCCATGTCCACATAAGTAGCAAAATTCGTTTATTTACTTGGTTTTAATTATTTTCAGAAGGAACAAAATGACAACGTGGGATACAGCCAATTATCTACGCTAGGGATCTACTAAGCCGGGGTGGGATTGCCCTCCATTGGGGACTTACCCGCATGGAAAACCCCGAACGGTTGGGTCTGCAGACGTGACCTGGTTTCGAACCAAGCACCTTCCGTTTCCCAGTTTAAAGCGCTAGCCCTATGCAACTGGCGCGGCTGTCAGAAGGAATATTAATTGCTATTTGAACATTTTCCAAATAATTTTATTTATAAATATGTATACATGTACCTATAAAAGGGTTTTTCTGTTTTCAAAAACCTGGTTTAAACCAAAAAAAAGCCCTGTTTAAATCAAAAAACTGTTGTTTTTTTAAATATATATAACAGAATTTTTCAAACCTGGTTTAAACAAAAAAAAGGGTTTAAATTTTTTAAAAACCTGGGTTCTCTTTCTTTATAAAAGGACTTTTTTAAAAAACCTCGTTTAAATCAAACAATCGGGTTTTTTTCTTTTTTTTTTTTTATAAAAGTGGGGGTCTTTTCCCAACTCTGGTTTAAACTTTAAAGAGGCACTCATCATACCACCAAGAAAACTTCACGCGAAATCTCCACATCCCTTTCAAGTGTTTGTTTCTCTTCTTAAATAATTTTCTTCCCTCCCGCATCTGCACTTGGCAGATTCTCTCTCTCTCTCTCTCTCTCTCTTTCTCTCTCTCTCTCTCCCCTTTTCCCAATTCAACTGTTCTTTTGCTCTTCCCTTTACTCCATATATAACAATCTTCTGCTTTGAAAATTTCGCATATCCCTTGGCCCCTCGCTGTTCCGGTCACATCACCTAAGACATTTTTATATACCTGGGGACGAATTTACCTGTTCTCTTTCTGGAGATTTACCCTGTTCGTTTGCGTTAACAAATAACGCTCCGGCTTTCTCCCGCCTTTGGCATGTTTTCCGGAGGCGCTGAAATTCTCTTGCCCTCCCCCCTTTCCCTTTCCTGTTATTCTGCGCGCATAACTTCTGGCTAATTATCATATGGGAGAGGACAAACTTGCGTGGACAAAGGTAGTTAGAGCTCCTCTTCGTGTTATTTCCGAATTTTTAAGGCCCTTACCTCCACGAAAGAATCGTTTCAAAGACATTTCGGACACAAACGTACATTTTTCCAAGATAAACGTTCTCGGTAATAAGGCATTGGAAAAATAATCTGGAATGACTCCACTCGAATTTTTCGATCGTTGTCAATCGTGCGTCTGTACGCCGTGATGTACAAGAATTACTTTTTCTATCCCTGTACAAAAACTGTAATTCCTACACACGCCAAAATCTATACAGGTTGTCTCACGGTGACATACGACATACATACCCAATTTGAACTTATTCGAATGCACCATTTAGACTTTAGTGCACTTTAATCCTCCAAGCGGCTGAGATGTAAAACCCCGTTCACTTCATTCCAGTTTTTACTGCAATGCATCTATAATTTAAATTATTTATAACACCAAGGCATCATAAAATATGTTTCAATATTAAAGCTTATGGGTATTTTAGGAGTTAACTTTTTAATAATTACAAATCTTCCTATCAAAATTTTATTTTTTAAATAATTTTACAGTTGCATGAAAATTTTGCAGTGAAAACAACTTTACATTATTTGCCCATTTCCAAGACGCTCAGAGGGTTAAATGATGTGCGTCCATAGGCCGTGATGTATAAGAATTCTTTCTTGGAACCTTGTAAAAAGAAATTTCATGACTGCACACACCAAAACCTATGCAGGTCATGCATGTCCCTTACAGAAAGGATTCGAACAGCTGAAGGCTGAATGGCCATTCCTCTTCAATATGTTTTTGATTCAAGGTTTAAAATTTCAGCAGGAAATCTGAACATTCTGTTTCCTTGACTGGAATGATTCGAACCTGTGAAGGCTGAACCACTATTGCTATCCAATATTCTTTCGATTAAAAAGCTAAAACTATGTTCCATTGCTTGAAATTTTAACAACAAAACAGTCGACTGTGTAAAAAAAACGGCCCATGGGCCACTTGCGGGAACGATTTTTCATAAAAATGGAGAATGCATCAGCTAATTCTTTTTGTTAAATTTTAGCCTGCGTAGGTTATTTACAGTGCTTATTATGTGTCGGTGCATCTTGCAGGCCAAAATGTAGGGTATGTTTTTCATAGAGACTAGTACACAAACGACCCTATGGGGTTTGTGTACTAGTCTCTATGAAAAACATACCAGTCTCTATGAAAAACAAAAGAAAGTTTACTAGAAGAACGTTTTCTTTCAAGTACTTCTTTACACAATATATGCTGTGTAAAAGTTCGACTAATTTTCAATAAATCCGCTTTGATAAGTGTGACCTTACGATCTTCTGAGAGTACGGCCTAGGACGTGCAGTTCTTTGAGAAGTTCGACTAATCTTCAATAAATCCGCTTTGATAAGTGTGACCTTACCATCTTCTGAGAGTACGGCCTAGGACGTGCAGTTCTTTGAGAAGTTCCACTAATTTTCAATAAATCCGCTTTGATAAGTGTGACCTTACGATATTCTGAGAGTACGGCCTAGGACGTGCAGTTCTTTGAGAAGTTCCACTAATCTTCAATAAATCCGCTTTGATAAGTGTGACCTTACCATCTTCTGAGAGTACGGCCTAGGACGTGCAGTTCTTTGAGAAGTTCCACTAATTTTCAATAAATCCGCTTTGATAAGTGTGACCTTACGATATTCTGAGAGTACGGCCTAGGACGTGCAGTTCTTTGAGAAGTTCGACTAATTTTCAATAAATCCGCTTTGATAAGTGTGACCTTACGATCTTCTGAGAGTACGGCCTAGGACGTGCAGTTCTTTGAGAAGTTCGACTAATTTTCAATAAATCCGCTTTGATAAGTGTGACCTTACGTTCTTCTGACAGTACGGCCTAGGACGTGCAGTTCTTTGAGAAGGAAGCAATGCTGCGAATTTCAGGTGGCATGTGTTCTTCTAAGGTTAAACGCAGTTTAAAAATAATGCTCTAAGTGTTGTATAATCCGACTATGCATTTCGATGCTGTAGCAGTTAATGATTCAATTATGCATTTTGTTCCATGTAATAGTTAATTACTGAACTGTGCATTTTGTTGCATGGTAACAGTGTGCATGAACAGTTAATTAGAGCGCGAGTTAGAAATTCTTGAAATCCCCACTGGATAACCAGTGGTCGGGATGGTCAATATCGCGCCAAATATGAAAGGTAACGCCAAGCTGGCTCGGATGAATGTTTTAGGCACTATATTTGGCGATATATTTGGTGACTTTTGCCGTAATTTTGGGGGAATCACACAATTACCGTTGGACCGTTATTTAATTATATAATACAGTTGTTCAACTAATACAGCGTCATTTTATGGTAAAACTTTGATTTGCAAATATTAAATAGTGTGAAGCCCCAAAAAGAGAGTGATGCACTTTAAATTAACATTCAAAACAGCTGCACTTCAGAGAACGACGTTTAAATTACCACTTTTAATCCGGTTAAACAATGAGATGTAAAAATACGGAAATAGCTATCCCACTGCCATTATCTCGCAATTTAATCACAGGACACGTTCTAATGAGCTGCGAAAAAGCAGGAATAGCGCCAATTCCCTGTAAATACCTTCCTTCCCTAGGCGCGAGAAACGAAATGAAAACAAGAAAACAGAAAAAAAAATCTCCGACAGAATTGTGTAGCATAACAGACAAAAGAACAAGAGTTCTGATGAAACAACCAAAAAAGAAAAAAAAAATGCACAATGAACTCTTACTCGACCGTAGGTTTCTTGAAAAAAAAAAAAAAATCTGGAAAACCGTTTTTTGAAAGTTTAATTAATTAAAAGTAAATAAATACGAGGTATTGTTAATAATTATTCAGATTGTTCGTTTCCCCCACTGTGAAAGAACTGGAAAAGTCATTATCTTAAATGTAAATTACACAAACTCCATTTCTTTTATCTTGGATTATAAAAGTAAATTAAATTTGGAACCTTATACGTATGATCATACAGTGGAAATCGCTTATAACGAGGGACCGCGATATTTGGTTGTTAAAACCAATTTCTCTCCAAAAAGTGGGTTCGTGAAAAAATCATAAAAAAAACTCACTCATACTTACTATATTTCCTACTAGCCGCCTACAGCGACCAGTTGACTCGCCTTCTTAATAAATCTTGTGTTTCTCACCGGATTCCTTGTCACTGAAATACTCAGATTCTGAATGGAATTTAAAATTAAGATGGTTACAAACTGGGACTGCACTAAGGTAAGTGGCGCTCCCTGCGAACATAAAAAAAGACGCCCCCTTTTATGCTCTAATTAGTTTTTGAGTTTGACATGACGCCCTTTCGAAGCCGGCGCCCCGATGCGATGAATACCTTGCCTACCAAGTTGGGCCGCCAATATTTACAAAAATAAGATGGCTTAACCCTTTAACGCGCAGTGTTTCCGCTCTGGGAACACCAAACTCTGACGTTTTGACTGTTGCCAGTCACGAAGAATAGATTGGATTTCTATAAAAAATAGTTGCGGGTGACATAGCTCCATGAGAATCCTTTACTTTTTACAATGTCATTTCCCGTCAAAAAATGGTCACGATTATTTTTAACAGCACTGACATCTGCTGAAAAATGGAAGAATGCGAGAACAGTTGGATAGATTGCCCAATGCTGAAAAAAGGGCAGCCGTTGCCATCGATCGACTTAACTACCAGCAAGAGGGGGGACGATCGAAACGTTCATCGCGTGGAACAGATCTAGAGACCCTTTTTTGACGGCAGCTGGCTGTGCGGAACAGCCAGCTGTCGTCAAAAAAGGGTCTCTAGATCTGTGGCACGTGATGAACGTTTCGATCGTCCGCCACCTTGCTGGTAGTTAAGTCGATCGATGGCAACGGCTGCCCTCTTTTTAGCATTGGGAAAGGGTTGCGCCTCAAAGGGTTGAAGAAAAACCTACGAAAAGTTACAAATTATTTTCGTCCTATATTAATTCTGAAGAGCTTTTAGATATATCGGCCGTTATCAAAAAACTGAAAGGGGAAAAAGTAAGAAAATCTGAAACACTTTCAGATTTTAAATACGCACTAAAGTGCTATATATTAAAAGCGTATCATATCCATACGTCTTCCCTATTTTCTTTCCTTATTCCATTAAATTGGAAAGTGTATCATTATTCTTGAGTGTGATTAAACAAGATTCAAACTTATATTTCTACCATCCTTTTTCTGGATGTAATACATTATAAATAGAAGAGGAGAAAGACGCGTAGAAAAATGCATAATTCGAACTAAATGAAAGTTTCAAAAACTTACTTTTTTGTTTGTTTGTTTGTGTAAAATGTATTTCGGATTTTGAGTGCTTGGCCCGGAGTCCGCTTATAAATCCACTTCAGAAGGAAAAACTTATTCAGCTGATTTGATTTATTAAAAATTGCGTATTCTATAACTTTGCGCCATCTGTCGACGGCTTTGTAAAAATGCTTAATTGTATTTTCTTTTTTTTTTTTTTTTTTTTTTTTTGGATAAACGATAGTTCTTTTTTTTACTTTCCGAACATGTACCATGTAAGGAAAGTATTGTAATCATGAAAAAATTCGACTTCGAGATTTTGGTGTTTTTACACGTTTTGAGGGCTTCTGAATCCATTTATGCTATTTTTACGAGATGTATGTATGTATGTGTGTATGTGTGTGTGTGTGTGTGTATGTGTGTTTGTGTGTATGTGAGTGAACACGATAGCTCCTGAACGGAGCATTCGATTGAGCTCAAATTGGATATATATGTCATAAACCACCGTCGCAAGACCGGTATTGATTTTGGTGTGTATAGGACTTATAGTTTTTCTGCAGGGCTACGACAAAGATTTCTTTTACATTATGGCCTATGGGGGGAATTTCTTGAAAGTGCGCTAGCGTTTAAACGGTAGATTCGATTGAGCTCAAATTGGGTATACATGTTATAAACCACCGTTGCAAGACCGGTATTGATTTTGGTGTGTATAGGACTTATAGTTTTTCTACAGGGCTACGACAAAGATTTCTTTTACATTATGGCCTATGGGGGGAATTTCTTGAAAGTGCGCTAGCGTTTAAACGATGCATTCGATTGAGCTCAAATTCGGTATACATGTTATAAACCACCATCCTAAGACCGGTATTGATTTTGGTGTGTATAGGACTTATAGTTCTCCTAAAGGGCTACGACAAAACTTTCTTTTATGTTATGGCATAATGGCATATGGGGAGAAATTCTTGAAAGTGCGCAAGCGTTTAAACGGTGCATTCGATTGAGTTTCAATTTGGTATATATGTTTGAATTATTCATCGATTAAAATTTATTTAAGTGCTTGGTAATGATCTTAATCGTAAGTGTTTGGAAAGTCGAGTGGAGTCACTCCAGATTTTTTTTTTTTTATTATTATAGGAACAGTGTTTTTTCCGCGCGATAAAAGGTAGCCCGTTTGTTAACCCAGGACTTTAACTGTCTTTATTCCAAATTTCATCCAAATCCGTCAAACCGTTTCAGCGTGAAAGAGTAACAAACATACATACAAACATTGACATTTATAATATTAGTAGGATTTTTTTTTCATTTTTCGTTTCGGTACAATACGAAACAAGTCAGTTAATTTGTGCTAGTGTGTCTTGTGTTGCTGCTCTTCGGAGAAGATTCGTAGACCTAAAAACATTGTCCTTTACAGTAGGGACAGCAATCCTGGACTGTTTTCCGTCACGTGAGATTTCGAGATTGGGACTTACTGGAATCCCGGGATCCCTCAATCCTGTGGGACTGACATCGCATTCAGCGAAGAACTCATTTCAACAGAGGAAAATAGGAAAAAGTAAGATTTTACGCACCGTGATGTGTAATAGTAATAATTAATGTTTTTTGTTAATTAATATAATTTACAGAAATATGAAAATTATATTGTTATGATATTCAAAGTAATATATTCAGTTCTTAGCTGCTAAAAAAAGAATGTAAAAAAGGCAAAGTAAAGAGTCACTTGTCTTATTAGTCTTGTTCTAATTTAGGTGAAATAGTTAAAAGCGTGAATTTAAAAAAATAATTAAAAGGAAAACTTTCAATAATTGATTCGTGATTGTTCGCTAAGAAATAAATTAGCATGAAATATTTCCGCTCATTTCGAGATTGTTAAATTCGAAAAATTTAGATTACAATATTTGATGCAGACTCCCATTGGAGAATAGTTAAATAAAACTTCCAAATTTTATTGATTCATGTATTGTGAAATAAGATACATACAAACGCAACAATTTTTGATCAATTGATGATCGGGAAGGGGGCGTAAAATTGTTATAAAAATTATTTATTTCTCAGTTTCAATCCCACAGGATTACGGTCCTAATCCCGCGGGACTAGTCCCGTGAACATTTATGCGGGATATCGCAAACACTTATGCGAGCAAGATCTGCGGCACGCGATGAACGTTTCGATCGTCCGCCATCTTGCTGGTCGTTAAGTCGAGCGATGGCAACGGCTGTCCTTTTTCCAGCATTGGGAAAGGGTTGCGCCTCAAAGGGTTAAGAAACTTGACCGTCCTCGTAATATGGGAACCCGACCCGGAGGAAAATGCAGGCGATTTCGCGAGGCCTGACAAAAAAAAAAAAACTTCTAAACAAGACCTAAATCTTCAGTTGAATATCCCTATCGTGACACTTTGAAATGACGATATTAAAGATAGTTCCCGCCCCCTCAAAAGACTGACAGCGAGATCTCGCAGGAGAGGAGAAAAATGCTCCTCAGTCAATAAATGTCATTTTATACTTTCTCCCTAAGGTATTTTTTTGTACCCGGATCAGGCATATGGCAAATTTACTGTGGCGTTCAAAAATTTTACAGAAGGACAAGACGGAAGCATAATTTACAAAAAGATTGAACTTTTTTTTTTTTGTAGTATTAGCTTGTATACATGAAATGTGATTTTGATTAAAAGTAAAAATTTAATTTTTTTGGTGAACATTTTAGGGTTGAATGTTTAACCTTACCATTCTTTTTAGTGCGACAGTTTATTTGTTTTAATGTTCTTTCTTGGAGAAGTTATCAAAAATTGGAAAATTTTTTGTTGCATTTCTAATTAAGGATACGACGAAAGTTTCACTTTTGGGCATTTCCATATGAACATGGACATGACCATAAATTTCTTTTTTTTTTCAAATTTTGAGAAATTAATCCGAATTGTGTGTAGCTGTGCTGGCAACAGTTTATTTTGTGCAAATGTTTCTTTTTATCAGAATGGCAACACTTCAAAGACATACATCAGAAAGTCAGACATCTACGTTGTAGTATGAGTTACGCAGTTGTGTAGCATCAGTTACCATACACTTAGTATATTTTAATTCAATAACCAATTTTATATACAAAAATAAGTGATGTTTTGCGATAAGAAAAGTACGTACGAAGTCTGATAAAGATTATAGCACTTAAGAAGTAGAATTTTAGCAGAAATACAACTCCGAAGTATTGGTAGAAAAGCCAATGTCTTTTTTTGGTAGCATGAGTTACCAAGCAATTTTGATTGATATTTCAAAAAATTAATTAGTTATAAGATTTTTAATGATTTATTGAGAAATAAAACAATTTGTTATCAGCATGAATTTTGTTGAAAGAAAATAAATGCATATTTTATTATTACGCCAGTTTAAAAATGCGATTTAAAAAAAATGTATCATGAGTTACCGTGGAATCAACTTTTTGTAAAAAGTTAAAAACCATACGACTTTAATCGATAAAATAAAAATTATAGAAAGCGATGAGTAAATAAATAAATAAATAAAAATATTGGATGTGGACACCACCTGACTTCCTTGTACGTCTATTAAATCATGAATATTTTCGCTGCATTTCATCTCGACTTATTTCATTTGAAAGAACTACAATAATACTAAGGTTTAGCGATTTCTAGCCAAACGTTTGAGATATCGCCAAGCTGGGCTCAGTTTTAAAGATTTAATTTTTGGCTCTTAATTTGGTGACATTTCGCCCAAAACTACCAATACTGCAATAGTTTCCGAGATTTTGGGCTTGTCAAAATAGTGATTGACTACAGACTTTTAATGAATTGATCCACAGACCTTAATGTATGGAAAGTCTTTTGGGTGACTCTGTAAACAAATTACTCACTCGATTGCAATGAAAAAGAAAAGATGAACAGTTATATGCCACTATGGTTATAAATACAAAATATCAGCATTCTACTGTTAAAAATTTCAGAGTTATGACAAATATACAATTATTTTTGACGCCAAATTTGGGAATATTTCGGAAAAACTCAATAAGATCGATGACAAATGGCGAGATTTTGGTCATTGCCCAAGCAATGACTAAATATCGACATAAGACAGTCAATCCCGGTTACAGTGAACCTCTAGGGACCATCATATTTCGTCCATTATACCCGAAATTTATTAAGTGTTCCCATTGTGAACAGAGAAACTGTATGTGAATAGGGATTAATGGTTTGCGTTCACTATAGCCAAAAGTTCACTATATCAGGAGTTGACAGTACATTCAAGATGTCCATAGATGATAATGAACTGAAATTATTAATATTATATAAACTATCCAGTAGAATGCAACCAAAAAGAGATGTGCTCGTTTAGGTGTTACAGCAATCCTAAATAAAAAATTTCAACATTCTGCGACTAATAGTTTTTGACACATGCGAGTTAGGTATATACATTTATACATACGTACGTACAGACGTCAGGAAAAAACTAATCTTTGTGGTTGGCCAAAATGGATTGTCCGCACATTTATATGAACATACAGACATGCATACGTTGAGGTCTCTCAAAATCTCTCAAAAGTAAATTTAGAGTTTGTCAAAATCGATTTTTTCTCTAAAATCTGCAAACAAAAAATTTTCGCCAATCACCATATATATACTTTCTTTTACTTCGTACAAGGAAGTAAAAATACAGGGTGTACAAAAAACGAACACCCCAGCTTTACAGAAATCACATCTTTGTTATCTGTAGTCCTAAACTAAAAACACTTACTGAAAAAGAGTTTCAGTTGACTCTCAGCTGAATGGATATTACGCGAGTTTTCCACGAGTCTCGCATCTCAGAGCTAACGCAGTCGCTTCGCCCACAACACAAGATTTTTCGTCAATAATAAGAAGCGCAAATCTGAAGAGCGGGGTGTGAGGGGTAAGTATCGTCTGTCTGATTTGCTGCTGAAGAGGAGAGCCAATCAGCGAACTGCATTTCATCTCTCGTAGCATCACCGACGGCGGAAGCACTCAAACCGTTCCAGCCTAAACCTGGCTTTATTTATGACTTCCGGAGGGAAAATCGTAACATATGGTTAGGAAATGGTTTGAAACGGTTTCAGAGGTGTTTATTGGTATCTAAAGTAAGTGTGTATGTGTTTCAAAAAGCCGTATATATGTGCCCTATTTCACAACGAGAAATTTTCACTTACGTGAAGAATCTTGGAACGCATCCCTCGCGTAAGTCATGATACACTTGTGTATGACACCAGACCACTAAAGCAAAAACTGCTTAGAATTTCAGGCTTTTATAAGTTTGCTCGGCCATTACGTCGGTTCAGCACAAAATTTCAGTAGGAATGGTGACCCTCTTCCAATCGTCCAATCTAATAGAATCTTTGCATACACGTAAAAGTACGATGTCGATTGTTAAAACGATGGGGTAAATATGCATTATGTTTCAGCCGAGTAAATTCGGATCTTGTCGATTGCGACCAGGCTGTATTTTATGTAAATATCAACTATCACCATAAAAACGTTTTTTCTTTTTTCTTTCTTTGTTTTTTAAGAGCTTTAATTCAAATTTTAAAAGTTTTTTTTTTTAAACTTAATTTAGGTATTCTGTAATCCTAGCTCGAAAATATGGTATTTTAAGCAGGCACCGTACTTTTAAACACCTCAAAAATCGACTTTTCCTAAAAAATAATTTTAAAAAATTATCCCGACTGTTAGGAATATTTTAAAATAGACCACATCGAAATACCGCAAAAATTACGCCCGCAGCAATTAAAAGCGAAAAAAGCCTAACTTGACTTTTTTTTTTTTTTTTTTTTTAAGAAAAAAGTTGATTTTCCCAGTTTCTGATTTTTACGTTTTCCAAGATTTTTTAGAAAAGTTATGAATAGAACATTATGAAATTTTATACGTAGGTTGTACATAGATATGTTTATTCTTTGAACCAGAGATTTGACGATAGGACCTAAAGATTTTGTTTTATAGTATGGTAATTATTAAAACTTCAATAATTTTAAAATTTTGTGAAAATTTTTTTTAAACTATTAAATTGTTAAGTAATTTTAAAACTTGAGGTTTACAGAATGAAGGCAGCATCTAGCTTTAATTTGATATAAAATATGAGCTATACTGTACATTAAAAAAAAAGTTATCTTGCGGGAAACAGGTTAGTTCATTTATTTTTTCTACTTATGTGTGTATATTTGATGGGTACTTAAATATTATCACGATGGTCATTCCCGCCAAACTATTTTTTCGTCTAATGTGCTGGCAAACTGTGGATAATCGTATTCCGAACCATGAATAATTTCATCGTGCCCGGCGTTTATCCTTGGCGAAAAATTTCTCGTCTTGGCGGACCGCCGTGATATTACGTAAGTACCATTTTATGTTATTAAAAATATATATTCATTAAATTTCAAAAAGAGTAGTAAATTCTCAAACCTAGTTCTGCATTTTACATGTTGTAAAAATTTTATTAAAAAACAAGCAAGAGTTTTTTGTTTATGCTGGATAAAATAAAGCATGTAAAAATTAACAATTTTTGGTGTCGGAAGATTTTTACTCCCCTTAAATTGTTTTTCTTAAACAAGTTTCTCAGTGAAATATTTAGTGTTTCAAAATAAATAATCATTAAATTTAGTAAAGAAAATTCTTTATTGAATTAGTGAGGGGTTGTTCAATACACAGATTGCAAAGACACAGGTGCTACATGCTACATAGTACACAGTGCACGCATGCTACATAGTAAGCTGACCAACAGATGTGCTACTCTTTGCCACACGTGTTGTCCACCTCCGTACTAAATTAATAACAGAGATTTACACTGATGATTTAATTCATATGCACTGAGAAAGCGAGCGACTAATTAATTTTATTTATAATTTAATGCAAGGAAGAAAGCCACTTACTGAGGTCTTTCAGAAAGATTTGTTAGGACAAAATATTAAAGACATACATTAACCAAAATGAAAGGAAACCAAAAAGAATACATTTTTTTAAGTTGAAGGGTTTTTTTGTTGCCCTAAAAATAAATAATTCTTAACAAAAGGGATTTTCAATTACACGTGAAGTATTTCATTATGCGGAACTACACAATTCTTTTTGTTGCTGTTAGTGAGTACACTTTTTAAGGAATTAACCAGGGCAATTCATATTTTAATTTAATTTATATTTTTGATATAATCATTTTAGAGTTGCGCGCTTGCTAATGCAATTTAAAATAATTATTCCCTTCCCTTCAGTTCCCGACACACAAAAGCGATATAATTCTCCAGAAAAATTACATATTCTGCTTAAATTGGAAGTATACCGTCCTTATTAATATTTAAATTTAAGAGACAACATAATTGTTTTCTCTTTTCTCTTCGTAGAAGAAATACGATGTAATTGAATGAAAATTACTCTAGTACTCAGATTTGTTCCGCACAAGAGAACATATTTTATAAATATTTCTTTTTTTTTTCTATTTTCGTTTAACAATAAGTCTTTATTTCAAATTATTTATTCGGTTTTTGTTATTCTAATTACTTCGCCATTTTTTTTTCGTGCATGGTACTGAGAGACGAATATTGTTAAGAATTTTTAATTTTTTTTTTTCGTTTATAAGTTTTTTTTCAAAGCGATGTTTCGAATGAAAAAAGGAATTCATTAGATTCAAAAGAGCAGATTTAAATTAATTCAGATATTTTAATGAAAAACAAACCGTAGTTTTTAATTAAAATATTCGATTTATAAAATAAAATTCTACCGGGCGTCTGAAATGTATGAAAAACAGAATGCTGCCATTGTTCGAATTCACCTTAAACCCGTGTTTGATTTAAAGAACAAAAATGCCAGACACAAGGATTCTAAAACCCGTTCTAACGAAGTTATTTTTTATGTTATGCATACAGGGTGTCCCAAAAAAAATCGTAACAAGCTTTAATTCAGTATCCATAGATATAAATGGGCAGTGTAAAAAGAAAAAAATATCAAAAGAAAGTAGGAAGGAGGACTATGTTAACCCTTTGAGGCGCAACCCTTTCCCAATGCTGAAAAAAGGGCAGCCGTTGCCATCGCTCGACTTAACTACCAGCAAGATGGCGGACGATCGAAACGTTCATCGCGTGCCACAGATCTGGAGACCCTTTTTTGACGCAGCTGGCTGTGCGGCACAACCAGCTGTCGTAAAATAAAGGGTCTCTAGATCTGTGGCACGCGATGAACGTTTCGATCGTCCGCCATCTTGCTGGTCGTTAAGTCGAGCGATGGCAACAGCTGCCTTTTTTCAGCATTGGGCAATCTATCCAGCTGTCCTCGCACTCTTCCATTTTTTCAGCAGATGTCAGTGCTGTTAAAAATAATCGTGACCATTTTTTGACTGGAAATGACGTGCTAAAAAATAAAGGATTCTCGCGGAGCTCTGTCACCCGCAACCATTTTTATAGAAGTCCAATCTATTCTTCGTGACTGGCAACAGTCAAAACGTCAGAGTTTGGTGTTCCCAGAACGGGGAACACTGCGCGTTAAAGGGTTAAGTCGTCGCCCAATTGGACGGGTGACCGTTCACTTACGATTAAAAAGAAATGCACGAATGTAAAGAAATTCTATTATAATTCGTTGCAGAATACTCTGCTAAGTTTCCTGTGTTCGTTGTTATAAGTCTAGTAGGTGTAGAAAGTTCTAGTAAAAAGTCCACTTGTCAGGATGGAACGCGAATTTTACTGCTTCTAGAACATCGTGGAACAATCAGCTGTGCGAAATTCACAAACACAAACAGCTAGTGCTACAAAAAACAAAAACATCAGGATGCTAACTTTGGCACAACACTGGTGTTATTCAAAGAGAAAAGTACCTGTAAGCGGAACCAATGAATGGAAGGCGCCATACTAAATACTAATTTCAGGAAGCCTGCAGTTGCTGAAATTAGGAAGTATTTCTGTAGGAATTTGTACAAATTGTTCCACTACGTATCACCTAATACAGTCTTTTTATAATCATTTTATGAATGGAAACGTCACCAATTATGTCTTTTTGTGCATTTTGCAATGTCAGTACTTGGCATGGCCACCATCGGCTTTTAGGATGACACCCAAAATTTGTAGTAATCCTAACCTAATCACAAATACCGTTAAAACAAAGAAACTTGATTTTCGTTGAAATGAGTCCAATGATTTGACCAACACTGCGCCAATCATTAAGAACAGTAGGGTATGGGCGGCCAGTAAAGATTCATTCAGTACAACCTTGTGCGTGCGTGTGTGTGTGTGTGTGCAGTGTTTGCCGTTTTGATAAATTTCAGAGAAAATTTACTATAAAATCTCCAATTTTTCCAAATGTATGACAATTATAAATTCTGGGTAATTTTCTTTACCTATTTGACAAATTACCAGAAAATTATTTTAAAAAATCTAAATTGTAACTTAAAGAAATTGTGGAAGGAATGTGCCGAATTTGGTAGCAATGTGCTCAGCGGTTACAGCTGCAGAATGCTGTTTATAGGGGAAGTTTAACAACCCAGACAGCACATAAGCTTAAATCAAGCCTGGACATTTCTTTGAATTTGACGTATTAATACAAGCTTGACAGTTCAATTCATTTTAAGCTTGCAGCAAGCTTGGAGAAGTCATTTGAACTGTCAAGCTTGAATACAACTTGATGACTGCTTGATTTGGAAAGTCACATCCACATAAAAAATAATTTATCATCAGTCATAAATGTACTTGACCACAGAATTTAAAAAAAAAAAGATACTATATTTCCAAATATGGAAATTCTTCAAAATATAATAAAATTATACTACGAAATTGATTTCAAAATCAGTCGTTTGTCTCGATTTTGGCCAGTATTGCCCAACATGAGTGTACGATATTGGAAGTTTTAATACGTGTGCTGCTTTTAAGTTTATATTATGCTTATTTCACTATTAGTAGAATCTATAAATCACACATAACATTATTTTAATTTGGATTCATCCGATGAAAAAATAAAAGAAACTGTTCGACATCGAACCACTGATCGATCTCTCCAGAAAACGGCGTGACAACCATAACAGTCACTTCAAACTTTAGTCATACCAGCGCGAGCAGATTGGCTAAATGGTAAGGACACTGGCTTTCCAACCCTTAGGTCCCGAGTTCGATCGCGGACGCTTGATGGAAACAGATCAAAAGAACTTGAAATTTTAGCATAGAGGGGAAAATGCGTGGAAAAATAGAATATGTGGGGGCGAGTTCGCCGACGGGTGCCCCATGTATTTAGGAGATTTTTTTAGGAAAATTTTTTAAGCTTGAAATTAAGCTTGCTATGTCAAGCTTAATGCAAGCTGGTCAAATGTAAACTTGAACACTTGATTCAAGCTTGCTTTAAGCTTACACGCTTGAAATTTTCAAGCTTAATTCAAGTTTATTGACCTGATAAATCAAGCTTGCTGCAAGTTTGATGCAAGTTTGCTGTGCTGTCTGGGTATAACCACCCTGTACTATAACCCAGTAGACAAGTCATGTGCTGTCCAAAATCAGATTATATATATATATATATATATATATATATATATAATCTGATTTTGGACAGCATATATATATATATATATATATAGGAGACGTCAGATATTTCAGTAAAGTTCCAGAGTTAAGGCAGGTAAAACGGTTTATAAAACATTATCTTTAAGTTACAATATAGAGTGAGAAGAGGAGAGGGGAGACGGGTACAAAAATCAGCGTGGACTCATTAAGCAGTTCCAGTGGCAGAAGTCTCCTGAATTTCGAGGTGCGGGCGTATTTACGCTCACCATACCACGTGGTTTGCTAAGACATAACTCCGCCTCTCTCTTATCTCTAATCGAATTACATACATTTATGAACATGACCTGCATCCGGGATTACAAAGGCGTGGGGACACGTGTACACTCTAAAGAACTCAGAATCGACGGCCTGATGTCTGACAATTAGCAAAATAAATAAACCATAGCTCCAGAGCGCGCGTGGCAAGTATGACAGGAAAGCAAAACTTACAGTGAAAGTACCCGCTTGAACAATACCCAAACTAGTAAAACCCAAATTACCTTTTTATACATTACATATATATATGAGACGTCAGATATTTCAAATAAAGTTTCAGAGTTAAGGCAGGTAATATGGTTTATTGAGCATTACATTTAAGTTACAATTTAGAATGAGAAGAGCTGAGGGGAGACGGGTACAAGAATCAGCGTGGACTCATGAAGCAGTTCCAGTGGCAGAAGTCTCTCGATTTTCGATGTGCGGGAGTATTTACGCTTACCACACCACGTGGTTTGCGAAGACATAACTCCGCCTCTCTCTTATCTCTGATCGAACCACACACATTTACCAACATGACCCGCATCCGGGGCTACGAGAGCGTGGGGACACGTGTCCACTCTAAAGAACTCAGAATCGACGGCCTGATGTCTGGCAAATAACAAAATAAATAAAACACAGCTCCAGAGCGCGCGTGGCAAGTGTGACAGGAAAGTAAAACTTACAGTGAAAGTACCCGCTTGAACAATACCCAAACTAGTAAAACCCAAAATACCTTTTTATACATTACATATATATACATATATATATATGTAACATTAGGTGTTACGGGAGTTGAGTGTCGTGGAACCGGTGGTAAGGTGAGGGTGAGGCATGGATGTTGAGGTCTCCTGGATGGCTCGGGACTCTGAGCCGCTATTGCGGGAGTGCTGTGTAGTCGTGAACCAGAGGGAGAGGCATTCGTGGCGCATTCTCGGCGTGGAGTACTAGGCGAGGCGTTGACGGGCAGAACACGCGATGCGGCGCGACTGGGTAAAGACTCTGGCTTAGAGCCGACCCCGGCCGCCCGCTGTTTGTAGTCGTAGTCGGGCCAAGGATGGAAGAAATAAGACGGACTCCAAGTACGATTACATGATTTTATTTGACGACTGGGTACATCTTATCTTAGCAGTTGCGTCACGGGGAAATCTGCTCCTGATCCGTCGCAGGTCCTTATAAAAGCTCTGGACGTCATGACACATGACACCAAACGCGTTGCAACCATTGGCCAAAAGCTAAAACTGGGCAGCTGTTTTCCCAGGGTTTGTTATGACTTTTAAGACGCCTATGTGGCTGGCTGCGGGGACCGTCTACAAAGTTACAAAGGAATTGTAGGGGACCGTGTATTAATTGCAGTTTTTGAACGCGGATTTCTTTGTTCCAGCTAAATTAAACTGCGTAGTTCCAGAAATATGGGATTTTCATAGGCTTTTGACTTGTAATGTTACATATATATATATATATATATATATATATATATATATACTGACATTCATTTCCACAAACTTTTCAAAAAGAAGAAGAAGAAGGATTTCTACCAAAACATTTACTTAGCAATGTGTGCTTTTCACATGGAATGAACACTCCAGAAAAGAACGTGTCACGCGATGACGGATGGCAACGGGGAAATACTATCTCGTGGCCAGAAAAAGCTTTTCGGGGGAGATTCTTCCAACTTGGGAAATGAAGTGCACAAAAAGTTTGAAGCATTAAAAGGAATTTCGTAGATCGAAAAGGATCTTTTGTTTGCTGCTGTTATACTATAGGTGTTCCGGTTAAATTCTGCCCCCCCCTTTTTTGGTTTTTTATGACAACAAGAAAGATAATTCATGCCGAGCGGATAGATCAGGTCGGGACTGGCTCCTTTTGGGGGGGGGGGGCTAGGACAGAGATTGAAAAGGATGGGGGGGGGGGGTTACAGATCCGATTACAGGAAATAGAATATTAGAACCTACTATATAATTACGCTGATCCCTGACTCACTCACTCTCTAACAATTATGGTCCGATCACTTCAAAATAAAACGATCACTTTAAAAATAGTTCCGATCTTTAAAAATATGGTCCGATCACTTTAAAAATAGTTACCGTCATCAATCCAAACAGATTAAAGAGTTCTGTATCTAAAACTGTGATAAAATTCATATCGTTTGTACGATCCGCTTGAAATTTTTCTTAATGATGAATAAGGATGTAGAAAACAATTTCCCACATTTTCAGCCGATTTTTCGCTCTTTTCAGTTCCATTTTATTTCCGAGAGTAAAAAAAAAAAAAAAAAAAAAAGAATCATTTGCATGACAAAAATACCTTTTTCGAGTGAAAATGACGTCACACAATTGGGATTTCAATTCGCTTTAAAATAGTTTTTTTTTTTCCAGGAAACGCGGTTTAATTATTTTTTTCATTAAAATTATCGTCTGCTGAAGCTTTAATAGAAGAGGTGCTGAGTACACAAAACGAAATCGTCCGAATGCGAAAAGTTTCTGAGCATTTCCCGAAGAGCATGAAATTCGATTTGGGTCTATAATAAAAATTGAATATGAAGTTATTTATTTTAGGTGGACGAAGATTAAATATGTTGAGTGTAGATATATTTTCGTTCAATGTTTTTTCTAGCGCACGTTGTAATTGCTTCCACAACGGGCTTTTTCTTCTAGTATGTAATACCGGGTGCGCCAAAAGTCCGTTACAACTTTAAAAATTCATAAAAAAGGAAGAAATGAAGATAAAGACTTGCGGTTTGTACGTAAAGGCTTAACAGGAAGTCGGATTTTTTTAGAAACAACAAAAATGTTAGTTAAAAAAGTCACCGGTAGAGGGTGCTTACAACCCGAAACACAATCAGTAGGGCAACAGTACGCTTCATTCATTTATTTCGGCAATAACAAATGTTCAACATGACTTCCAGAACATTCTACGACTCAAGTAAGGCGACTCACAACGCCCGATACAGCTGAAAGCAACAGGGCGGAAGGAATTGCAGAAACCTCTGGACAGATAGAATGTTTCAATTCGACCAATGCTGAAGGGCATGAACGGTACACAAGCGACTTCAAGTAGCAAGTCAACCGGGATGAGGTCGGGTGATCATGCAGGACACCGGTTTAATTTGCATAATACGGCTGAATTTGTCGCATAGCAGCACCCTCTACCGATGACTTTTTTAACTAAAATTTTTGTTGTTCCTAAAAAAAAATCCGACTTCCTGTTAAGCCTTTACGTACAAACCGCACGTCTTTATCTTCATTTCTTCTTTTTTTATGAATTTTTAAAGTTGTAACGAACTTTTGGCGCACCCGGTATTTAGAATTTAGTCTTACGTTCCTAAAATCCACATTTAACTATTTCAGAGCTTTCGGGGGGGGGGCCCCTCGAGCCGCGAGCTTCCTGGATTTCTCCGCATGTGCCACTGCGTGAAGACGCAAAATTACTGGGAAATGAATAAAATCCAATTACTCTAATATATGCATATGTATCCAATGACTCAAATTATAAAAATGCATTATTGAGGGGGGGGGGTCTTCTCCGGGGGGTCTCGGCGATCGCCGACCAGCCGCCCTCAACAGCACATAAGCTTAAATCAAGCATGGACATTTCTTTGAATTTGACGTATTAATACAAGCTTGACAGTTCAATTCATTTTAAGCTTGCAGCAAGCTTGGAGACGTCATTTGAACTGTCAAGCCTGAATACAACTGGATGACTGCTTGATTGGAAAGCCACATCCACATAACAAATAATTTATCATCAGTCATAAATGTACTTGACCATAGAATTTTAAAAAAAGATTCTATATTTCCAAATATGGAAATTCTTCAAAATAAAATACAATTATACTACGAAATTGATTTCAAAATTAGTCGTTTGTCTGGATTTTGGCCAGTATTGCCCAACATGAGTGTCGCGATATTGAAAGTTTTAAAACGTGTGCTGCTTTTAAGTTTATATTATGCTTATTTTCCTATTAGTCGAGTCTATAAATCACGCATAACAATATTTTAATTTGGATTAATCCCATGGAAAAAAAAAGAAACAGATCGGCATCGACCACTGATCGATCTCGCCAGAAAACGGCGTGATAACCATAACAGTCACTTCAAACTTTAGTCATACCAGCGCGAGGCAGGTTGGCTGAGTGGTTAGCACGCTGGCTTCCCAACCGTTAGATCCGGAGTTCGATCCCAGGCGCGGACGCTTGATGGAAACAGATTAAAATAACTTAAAATTTCAGCATAGAGGGAGAAATGCGTGGAAAAATAAATTATGTGGGGCGAGTTCGCCGACGGGCGCCCCGTGTATTTAGGAATTTTTTTTTTTAGGAAATTTTTTTAAGCTTAAAATTAAGCTTATTATGTCAAGCTTAATGCAAGCTGGGCAAGTGTAAACTTGAACACTTGATTCAAGCTTGCATTAAGCTTACACGCTTGAAATTTTCAAGCTTAATTCAAGTTTATTGACTTGATAAATCAAGGTTGCTGCAAGTTTGCTGTGCTGTCTGGGACCTGGCCGGTCAGGGCCTGGCGTCGATTGCATAAACACTTCCCAACGCAGCAATCTTTTTACACCAAATTTGGCGAGATTTCGGAGATAACGTCAAAAAGGAAAAGCTGCATGTCACTATTAATGTTACATTGCGAAATCTCGTAAAAACAATAAATATTATTTCGATTTTTTAAACGAAAAGGAAGATGTTATAGATGTCTATTGTGCTTGAAACGGATGTCAGCAATATTTCAGCTTCTTTCCAGCATAAGAATAGCCTGAACTATAACACTGGTCATATTATGGGATAAGTTTTTGTAGTCCAGTGTGCAAAATTCTTCAGTCGAAAAGTGATGCCGGGACAGAAGTTTCTTCAGGTATAAGTCGCTGGGAGCAAGATCGGTAGCCTATGAGTAACCTATGCCAATGACGAAGACTGCAAACAACTGTGACATTCTGGTTCCTTTCTCAGGCGGCAGACTTCTGGGACACTTCTCTTCCACAAAAACTTATCCCACGGTATGGCAAGTGTTACAGTTCAGGTTATTCTTTCTCTTTTAGTGGGAAACTTACCCACCGGACGACCCTCGTAATTTGCGGTCTAGTTATTATAGATTTTGTGCGTAACCTTAATTTTAGGTATGAGATATTAGATTTTAATATCCTGTTACAGTCTCTAAGACGAAGTCGAAGGGTAACAAAAATCTTTTCGTACTAACCGAAATTCGTATTAACCGATAAAACATAAAAAGGCATTTAGAATGGTTTTATAAATAAATCACTAAAACAAATGCATATCAAGAATTTAAATGATATCTGTTCAGATATATTTTATGGTAATTTTAAGTTAACCCATTTGTGCCTAGATATTTTTGCGACTTTCTTCGTTTTTGGACAATAGCAGCAGTAATAGGTACATTTCTGATGTCAACTTCTTGAACAAGGGATGATTTCTTTTAAAATCTTTATGTATAAAAATTGAAGTGTCAACATCCTACTAGGTCATGTTAAAATATTTTGTGGAGTGTAGGTTCAATACTCGTGAATAAAGGCTAGGAAAAATAAATAACGTTTTCGACTGATAGCGATAATGCCGTCCCAAAAAAGGGACGCTAGGCATAAATGGGTTAATTAGTATTTTTTACGCAAAAAGTACATGTCTAATATCAGGGGCGTAGCCAGGGGGGGATATCTGGATATATCCCCCCCCCGAAATTTTTGGATTAGTGAGATTATGAGATTAGTGATGAAATCCCGTCTATTTATACACATATAAGTTCATATCCCCCCCCCCGAAAAATTTTCCTGGCTACGCGCCTGTCTAATATCATTGTACAAACAATTTCCGCCTTTATTCAATAGTTTGTGAGAATTCAAACACTAAATTTGAACGATTTTGGGGGCTTATTTCACTATTCAAATCGCCACCTAGTGGACATCTTTTAAATTAATTTTTTTAGAAAACCTCCTTGGGCGCATCGCATGTATAGTCAGTCCATATACCAAATTTGGTAGCAATCTGCTCACCCCTTTCAGCTGTAGAATGCTGCTTGGACAATAATTGTGACCACTCTGTACTTTTCCTTTTTGTATTTTCGATGTCTGTTTCGTTGCTGAACAGATGAATATTTTTTACAGTCAATTATTTTTATTGTACATCGGAAGTATCCCTCCCGATCGCTGCTTTCTTTCTTTTCGGAAATTCTTTGAAGCATATACGGAAAGAATTAGACACGCCGCACAGTCAAAACAGTTACAAAACGTATTTATATATTTTTTTCCCTTCATATAAAACTTTGACGTCTTTACACACAATCGGAAAAGCCGAAAAAAACAGAAAAGACATCCATTTAATATCATCGTTTGCCCTTTTTAGTACAATTTCCCACCACGAGGGAGAGCTCCGTCCTCTGCTTTTATCGACGCCGAATTCCAATAAGCGTAAAAGGTTTTCGTTCCCAATTGGCCAAGCAAAGATTCTGGACCAAGTTCAAATGAAGTTAAGGACATGTCCGATAACTTGATTTGTTTTATTATAACGGCTTTTACGCCCCCTTACCACCAAAAAAATCTTTGTATTTTTTTTTTTTTTCCCTTCTCGTTCTAGGAAAGATTTGGACGTCTTTATCGGACACCGTTTCTCTGGCGTTGTAAAAACCGCACATTCTGCACGGAGGAGATGTGAAATTCCGTGTCCTAAGTTCTTCTCTTCTCTGCAACGATTAACCCTTTAAAACGCGCACTGTTCCCGCTCTGGGAACGCCAAACTCTGATGTTTTGACTGTTGCCAGTCACGAAGAATAGACTGGATTTCTATAAAAATAGTGGCGTGTGACATAGCTCCACCAGAATTCTTTACTTTTTAGCACGTCATTTCCCGTAAAAGAATGGTCACGATTATTTTTAGCAGCACTGACATTTGCTGAAAAATGGAAGAACGCGAGAACAGCTGGATAGATTGCCCCATGCTGGAAAAAGGGCAGCCGTTGCCATCGCTCGACTTAACTACCAGCAAGATGGCGGAAGATTGAAACGTTCATCGCGTGCCACAAATCTAGAGACCCTTTTTTTGACGACAGCTGGCTGTGCTGATCGAAACGTTCATCGCGTGCCAGAGATCTAGAGACCTTTTTTGACGCAGCTGGCTGTGCGCGAGCACAGCCAGCTGTCGTCAAAAAAAGGGTCTCTAGATCTGTGGCACGCGATGAACATTTCAATCGTCCGCCATCTTGCTGGTAGTTAAGTCGAGCGATGGCAACGGCTGCCCTTTTTCCAGCATTGGAAAAGGGTTGCGCCTCAAAGGGTTAACGCGCACTGTTAACGCTCTGGAAACGCCAAACTCTGATGTTTTGACTGTTGCCAGTCACGAAGAATAGATTGGATATCTATAAAAAATAGTGGCGGGTGACATAGCTCCACGAGAGTCCTTTACTTTTTAGCACGTCATTTCCCGTAAAAAAAAAAAAATGGTCACGATTATTTTTAACAGCACTGGCATCTGCTGAAAAATGGAAGAATGCGAGAACAGCTGTATAGATTGCCCAATGCTAAAAAAAAGGGCAGCCGTTGCCATCGCTCGACTTAACGACCAGCAAGATGGCGGACAATCGAAATGTTCATCGCGTGCCACAGATCTAGATATCCTTTTTTGACGACAGCTAGATGTGCCGGGCACAGCCGTCTTTTTTTTTTCAAATCTATATAAATAAAATTAGACTTTTCTCTGTACATTTCTTGGAATTCAAAACTTTTGCGATTTCTAACCGTTTCAAGCACCTGGGAATCCGGTGCGACCATCAAAAAAAGTTTGTCTGTCTGTCATACTGCCATTCTGTCCGTGACGCTTTTTTTGTTCAAGCATTACGTGAAAAGGACTGAAGCAAATGATATGAAATTTGGTGTCATGATAGGTGATCACTCAACTTAAAACATAGGCGTCGAATTTTTAAAAAATCTTGATTGGATTTTGAGATTTGCGAAAATCCTTTCAAACTGCGTAAATTTGTGTTCGAGCATCACGTATAAACGACTGAAGCGATTGAAATGAAATTTGGTATCATGATTGGTGGTCACTCAACTTAAAACACAGGCGTCAAATTTTTTAAAAAACTTGATTAGATTTTGAGATTTTGCGAAAATCATTTCAAACTGCGTAAATTTGTGTTCGCACATCACGTAATAACTGCAAAGGTGGAAAAATGATATTTGGTGAAATGATAGGTGGTCACTCACCTTAATCTATAAGCATCTAATTAAAAAAAATCGATCAGTTTTCGAGATTTTTCGAAAATCGTTTAAAACTGAGTTAATCTTCGTTCACGCATTACGTAATAACGACTAAAGCGAATGGTATGAAATTTCGTCACATGATAGATGGTTGCACAACATAAATTATAGGTGTCCAATTTTTTAAACATTTTTATTAGATTTTGAGATTTTGAGAAAATTCTCTCAAAATACATTTATATTTCTTCAAGCATCACGTAATAACGAGTAATACGAATGATACGAAATTTGGTGATACGATAGGTAGTTGCTAATTATAATTTATAGGCGTTGAATTTTTAAAATATTTAATTACATTTTGAGATTTTGTGAAAATCGTTTTAAAATGCTGAAATTTTGTTCCATCATCACGAAATAAAGACTGCAGGCAATGAAACGAAATTGGGTGACATGATAGGTTGCCACTCAACTTAAATTCTAGGCTTCCAATTTTTCAAAAATATTGCTTAGATTTTGAGATTTTGCGAAAATTATTTCAATATGCGTAAATAATCGTTCGCGCATCCCATAATTAAGACTAAAGCGAATGAAATAATATTACTTAGTTACTCACTAACCTGTAATATTGTAACAATACGTAAAAATTATAACTTCGCTTTCTTTACTTTGGCAACATTCTACATCCATTCTGTGTACTCCTACAATGCTGACGAAAGTTCTTGCTTTTCGGAAATTTGCATTCAGTACTAACCCGTCAACGACGGGTACTTCAGCTAGTATTCAATAAAAGTTCATTCTGTTCACACTATCTCACCGTTTCAATGACGCAACTCCGAAGACGCTCCTGCTCTATCACTTTTGTTTCCCGGCATGGGCCTTTGAATGCATTGAATTTAATAATCAAAAATGAAAGAAAAATAATAATAATAAGATTAAGAAAAATCACCTCAAACTGATCTTCAAAATCCTAGAAATTTCATTCCTTTAACATGAAACTTCCAATTCCGCATAATGAAAGATCAAGTCATGTTTTACATTTTGTTACGGCGATTTAAAAGGGAATATTGAAGTTTGAAGATCGTCACCAAATCACTCTAATGTAAATATTAAAATTAATGTTTCTCTTGTGTTTTGAAGCCATTAGCACTTTAGAACTCTAAATCCTTAATTTCATCGTAAACTTGGTTTTCTGTGCAAGCACATGCCACTCATATAATAACTATTGTTTGGTGTCATCATGTTTTCTATTACAATCCACAGTCGGTCTCACCATGGCACAGTGGTTATGTCACTAAAAATGGTAGACGGCCGAAGTGTGAAGGTTCCGGGTTCGGGTCCCATCGCGCGGCTGTCGATCTAACGGTGTGGAGTTTTGGTAGGTTTTCTCCAGATGTAACGTGAATACACGCTAGAACCCCTTAGAAATCCTCCTTCCAAGGCACTCCCACCCTTGGCAGATCGCCCTAGTGCAGCGTTGCCGTAATTACAAACAACAAACAATAACAACAACAATCCACAGTCGATCAATGAAAATTATTCTGAAATTATTCTTCCTTCTCCTTACTGTAATAATTTAGCACTTTAAATTAAGAAAAATTATCTTTTATTCGAAACGAAAACATCTACGTTTGAAAAAGGCTGAAAATAATAAATGCTTTTAAAAAAATATTTATTGTTACATTTAAATATATTCAGTAGGAATCCAAATCGAAAAAAGAAATGCACAATTTAACGAGAATTTTTTAAAGCAAGGGCTGAAAAATTTAATTTTCTACCTTGTTTCTAAATAAAAACAAAATTACTTTTTGACACTATTTTTTTTAAAAACATTGAATTACATTAAGAGGACTTAGAAACTTTTTTAAAATGCTTTAAAACTAGTGAAGTTAGTTAAATTTATAAAACATCTCAAATGTTTATATTTAATTTCATTTTCACAATTATCTAATTAAAAATAAAAAGGAAGTAATTAAACATGTTGTAACATCTAATTTGCGCTTCAGAAATTTCTTCCTTTACTATTTAAAACAATAAAATCGGCAATTCTTTTGTTTACTTCTGAGTTTTCATCACATAGTGATAATAACATCCTCAAAGCAATTCATAAATTTAGAAAATTAGAGAATCTTTTTTTTTTACATGATTAAATTTTTAAGGGAAATGAAATAATTATTTCTGTCGAGCAATATGCAAGACAACCAGAGCAGAGTAGTTACATTCATTATCAGGGCTGTTTTTGTGTGTGTGCTTTAAGGCAAACCTGCACGTGGGGTATCTGCCTAAAATGGGGGGTGCCTTGGTAGGAGGACTTTCTAAGGGGCTCTAACGCGTATTCACGTTACATCTGGAGAAAACCTACCAAAACTCCAGACCGTTAGATCGACAGCCGCGCGATGGGACCCGAACCCGGGACCTTCACACCTCGGCCGTCTACCATTTTCAGTGGCATAACCACTGCGCCATGGTGAGGCCAGGGCTGTTTTTATACCTCAAATAATAGCAAAATTATTGTTTTGCGACCTTCTTGGTTGTTCTTCAAGTCAAAAAATATTTTTTTTTCTTAGGTGGGCACCTGCCATGTGGACATTCATCAATCGCTACTAGGGCCCGAAGTGTTGCCCATTTTATTTTTGCCATACGGTATAGCACAATAAAAGGGGATCCACTATTTTTGAACGTAAAATTGAGGGCATGTCCCCAAATTTGAAACAAAATTGAGGACATTTCATAATTAATGAAATAATTAACAGTAATCTAATTTTAAAAATTAATTTAATAATTAAAAATTGTCCCCAATTGTTTTTTTTTTTACATTTTGGGGACAAATCGCAAAAAACAGAAATTGGGGACTGTTCTCGAAAATTGAGGACGCATGGTCACCTCAGCCATACCCACTAGGTGACCAAATTTCAAAACTAGGAAACCTTACAAATTATTGCTGCACATATATAAGAATATGCGCGTTGAACATAGCCTTTTTTCGGTTAAAAAAAAGAACTATTAAACAAGATACTGTGGACTTATCTTCCGTACCAGACACCTAGAAACTTCTTACTTTCAAATTCTGATTCAAAACCAACCTTTTTTTTTTTTTTTTTTTTTTCGTTTAAAGTTTTTCGTCCGGTCTTAAATCTCGAAAGACAAAAGTTTACCAGCAAGGAGTAAAATACCCATGAACAACAAAAACAGTGATTCCACTTTCTGTTGCAACAGAGATATAATCGACTAGGGAATGGCTGTACAAATCATTTAAGACACTTTAAAGGTTAAAAAAAACTTGGATATTATTTTTATGTATGTACGATAAATATGAAACCTTCAATGTATTGTTTTATATCAGTTGTTACGTTTTCTAATTTCATTTCTTAGAAAAAGTTTTAGTGCGGGAATAAATACTAACAAAACCAGAGACAGTAAAGTAAATAAAAAACTTCGTAAAAAACACACATAAGATGTAACAGGTAAAGGACATCTTATGTGTGTTTTTTATAAAGTTTTTTTTTTTTACTTTATCGTTTAACACCAGTATTTTGAGTGTTTTTTTTTCAGAGAGACAATAGCTATCTACAAGATGCAGTAAAGGGTATTTTATAATGTAATCTGTAAAATTTTATACAGAAGTTTCGAAACAGTAACTAGTATAGCTACTAACATTTTCTAGCTAACATTTTATAGCTACTAACATTGGAAAGCATGGATGGGGCTGAATGGGTCACATGTCATGGTACTGAAAGGATCGGTTTTGACCTTACCGTGAACATGTATTTAGGTTACTTTCTTTTTCTGGTTTCACTTTACTATAGATGTGAAACTATCAAATGGATCTTGTAGATTTTGATAATTATGTAAAAAGCAGTTGATGATAAATTAAACAAACAATCTCATTTTTTTTGCTCAAAAATGAAATTAAAAGACAGTTGTTTTCAGTAGCGCACACAAGAGAGGAGTCCAAGTGGTCTGGCTTGGAATGATTGATGGGACTGATTGATAACTCTTTCGAGAGGGGAACCTCCCAAAAGAGTTATCAGTTTTGCTTCGAAATTTCAAATCATGTAATTTTTTTTTTTTCATAATTATGGAAATTTTCGAGCCGATCGCAATAACGGTGTGAATTTTATTACATTTTTAGGCAATAACTTTTTTATCTGTTTGGACTAATGACGTTAAAAGTTTTGTTTTGGGGGTGGCTGAAGTGAAATTGGCGCAGAGTCAATGAGTCAGTGAGTCTGTAAATCAGTGAGTCAGGGATCAGCCTAAGTATATAGTAGGATAAGGAACCACAGAAAAAACAGTGATTCCATTTCTAGTTACAGAGATTCTAGTTACAGTGATTTCATTAGCGATATACTTGTAATTGTCTTTGGAATCGATGCACACTGCTATGTTATTTCCTTCCTTTTTAGTAAGAAAAATAACTGTCAAGCTGTATGTTCAACTATTTTTTTTTAACCGGAGTCCTGCTTCATCTTTTAAAAATCTGCTTCTTTTTAATGGTTTTCCATCACTCTGTGTGAAACTGCGGCAGCATCTGTTACATGCGATATTTTTCAACGGCATATCAGACCGCGGAAACACAAAATGTAGAGGGCTTGTTCGATGGAGAAAAGTTTTTAAATAAATTTATTCTGCTCAAGAAAGAAACAGAGTGAGAGCTTAAAAGTTGATGCAGCAGCCATCAAAGTGTTTCAAATTTGGGCGTTTATTTTTACTTCCTTACTAGTGGCAAGTGGCTGGTATTTTTTTTTCCCTTTCCTTGTGCACTCATGCAAAGGCATTCCTGTTAATATGTAAAATTAATATTTAAACATCCCGGTGCAATTTTTAATAAGCGCATTTCTTTTTACTTTTTGGTTCTGCATCAGAGTATAGTTTAAGGAAATTTAATAGTGTGGCGAAATTTAATAGATTTATACACGACTGCACCAACGAAAGTGATATTTCTTTTAGCCTTGATATGTTTCATGAAAGGAGGAAAATTAAATTACTCTGTTTGGAAAATCTGTAACGCTCACACCTTCTATCTAATACGCACCTTGTCCTCAACTAGGTATATTCCATTAAAAATTCGTTTTTAAAAGAATTAAAATTTCCTGAATAATAATCGTAAGGGAGGGAGGGAGAAAAGTTTGCTAAAGAAATTATCCTAATCATACAGTTATAATTGTAGTAAAAATCTATATAAATAAAATTAGACTGTACATTTCTTGGAATTCAAACATTTTACGATTTCTATCCGTTTCAAGCACCCGGGAATCCGATGCGACCCTCAAAAAAAAGTTTGTCTGTCTGTCATTCTGTCGTTCTGTCATTCTGTCCGTGACGCTTTTTTTTTGTTTAAGCATCACGTAAAAACGACCGAAGCGAATGATATGAAATTGGGTGTCATGATAGGTGGTCACTCAAAATAAAACATAGGCGTTGAATTTTTTAAAAATCTTGATTAGATTTTCAGATTTTGCGAAAATCGTTTCAAACTGCGTAAATTTGTGTTGGAGCATCACGTAAAAACGACACAAGCGAATGATATGAAATTGGGTATCATGATAGGTGGTCACTCAACTTAAAACATAGGCGTCCAATTTTTAAAAAATCTTGATTGGATTTTGAGATTTTGCGAAAATACTTTCAAACTGCGTAAATTTGTGTTCAAGCATCACGTAAAAACGACTGAAGCGAATGATATGAAATTGGATGTCATATAGGTGGTCACTCAACTTAAAAAATAGGCGTCGAATTAAAAAAAATCTTGATTAGATTTTGAAATTTTGCGAAAATCATTTCAAACTGCGTAAATTTGTGTTCGCACATCACGTAATAACTGCAAAGGTGAAAAAATGATATTTGTGAAATGATAGGTGGTCACTCACCTTAAACTATAAGCGTCTAATTTTTTTAAAATCGATCAGATTTCGAGATTTTGTGAAAATCGTTTAAAACTGAGTGAATCTTGATTCCCGCATTACGTAATAACGACTAAAGCGAATGATATGAAATTTGGTCACACGATAGATGGTTGCTCAACATAAACTATAGGAGTCCAATTTTTAAACATTTTTATTAGATTTTGAGATTTTGTGAAAATTCTCACAAAATACGTTTATATTTCTTCAAACATCACGTAATAACGACTAATACGAATGATACGAATTTTAGTGATATGATAGGTAGTTGCTAATCTTAATTTATAGGCGTTGAATTTTTAAAATATTTTGATTACATTTTGAAATTTTGCGAAAATTGTTTTAAAATGCTGAAAATTCGTTCCAGCATCACGAAATAAAGACTGCAGGGAATGAAACGAATTTAGGTGACATGATAGGTTGTCACTCAACTTAAATTCTAGGCTTCCAATTTTTCAAAAATGTTGATTAAATTTTGAGATTTTGAGAAAATTATTTCAATATGCGTAAATATTCGTTCGCGCATCACATAATTACGATTAAAGCGAATGAAATGATATTACTTAGTTACTCTCAACCTGTAATATTTTAACAATACATAAAAATTATAACTTCGCTTTCTTTACTTTGGCAACATACTACATCCATTCTGTGTACTCCTACCATGCTGATGAAAGCTCTTGCTTTTTGGAAACTTGTATTCACTAACCCGCCGAGGACGGGTACTTCAGCTAGTAATCTATATAAATAAAATTAGACTTTTGTCTGTACATTTCTTGTAATTAAAAAATTTTACGATTTCTATCCGTTTCATGCACCCGGGAATCCGATGCGACCCTCAAAAAAAAGTTTGTCTGTCTGTCATTCTGTCCGTGACGCTTTTTTTGTTTAAGCATCACGTAAAAACGACCGAAGCGAATGATATGAAATTTGGTGTCATGATAGGTGGTCACTCAAAGTAAAACATAGGCGTTGAATTTTTAAAAAATATTGATTAGATTTTCAGATTTTGAGAATATCGTTTCAAACTGCGTAAATTTGTATTCGAGCATCACGTAAAAACGACTGAAGCGAATGATATGAAATTGGGTGTCATGATAGGTGGTCACTCAACTTAAAACATAGGCGTCGAATTTTTAAAAAATCTTGATTGGATTTTGAGATTTTGCGAAAATCCTTTCAAACAGCGTAAATTTGTGTTCAAGCATCACGTAAAAACGACTGAAGCGATTGATATGAAATTTGGTATCATGATAGGTGGTCACTCAACTTAAAACATTAGGCGTCGAATTTTTAAAAAATCTTGATTAGATTTTGAGATTTTGCGAAAATCATTTCAAACTGCGTAAATTTGTGTTCGCAGCATCACGTAAAAACTGACAGAAGTGAAAGAAATGAAATTTGGTGATCATGATAGGTGGTCACTCAACTTAAAACATAGTCGTCGAATTTAAAAAAATCTGATCAGATTTTGAGATTTTGTGAAAATCGTTTAAAACTGAGTGAATCTTTGTTCACGCATTACGTAATAACGACTAAAGCGAATGATATGAAATTTGGTCACATGATAGATGGTTGCTCAACATAAATTATAGGTGTCCAATTTTTTAAACATTTTTATTAGATTTTGAGATTTTGTGAAATTCTCTCAAAATACGTTTATATTTCTTCAAGCATCACGTAATAACGACTAATACGAATGATACGAAGTTTGGTGATATGATAGGTAGTTGCTAATCTTAATTTATAGGCGTTGAATTTTTAAAATATTTTGATTACATTTTGAGATTTTGTGAAAATCGTTTTAAAATGCTGAAATTTTGTTCCAGCATCACGAAATAAAGACTGCAGGGAATGAAACGAAATTTGGGTGACATGATAGGTTGTCACTCAACTTAAATTCTAGGCTTCCAATTTTTCAAAAATATTGCTTAGATTTTGAGATTTTGCGAAAATTATTTCAATATGCGTAAATATTCGTTCGCGCATCACATAATTACGATTAAAGCGAATGAAAACATCTACAGAGTGAGTATGAAAATTTGAAAATACAATAGCTGTCTTTCCCTTCTCCCTCTGTTAAATCGTTTCAAAAATTAAGAAATCTCCACTTTATCAACCTTTTCCCAATTTTCATTTTCATGCCAGTGTTACCACTCTGAGATTTCTTTCATGTAAAAAGTTTCGAGTTCTATTTCATACATAGCAGAATATTTTTTTTTTCATCGGTAAAAATGTTTGCTTCATTGTTAAGTCTCGAAAGACAAAAATTTACCAGCAAAAAGCTAAAAAGATACATCAACAACAGAAAAGATATGGATTTCAGTATCTGTTACAATAGAGATATAATTGTCTCGAAAATCGTTTTTACACATATATAGTCTTCCTTTTTAACCAGAAAAATAATTGCCGGATATTGTGTGTTCAACGTGTGTTTGTTTGTTTGTTTGCTTGGTTTTTTTTTTTCCTGAGCCATGCTTCATCTTTTAAAAATCTGCCTCGTTTTAATGATTTTCCATCGCTCTCTGTGAAACTGTGGCAACATCTGTTACAGGCGATATTTTTCAACAACACATCAGTTCGGCAACACAAAATGAATTATGTTCAAAGGGGGCGGGGGGTAAGGGGGGTTGTTCGGGGAAGAAAAGTTTTTAAATTTATTCTGTGCCTGGGGAAAAAAGGTGGGGGGAGCGCTTAAAAGTTGATGAAGCGGCTACCAAAGTATTTAAATTTGGCGGTTTCTTTTTTTTTTTTTTTTTTCCTCAATGTTGACAAGTGACACCGATTTATTTATATTTCTTATGCATGCACGCAAATGCACATCTATAATAATAATAATAAGTTTTAACATGTCCTTGCAATATTTAAAAACTGCAAAGAATGTAATAATTTGCGCATTTTGGGAGAATTCAGCATGATATTAGTCAGTGGCGGCCCGTGGTCAAAACCGTTAGTGCAGCCGGAAGCATATGAGCCCTCCCCCCTCCTCCGGACAGGAATGGAAAATCTTTGTTATTGAATTCGAAAGCTGGCGGATTAAGCCCTCACCGAGGAAAAATAAAAAGAAATTACATAAAAAATGTAAGGGATCCCATTTTACTTCCATAAAATGGACATAAATTTCAACCAGCCGTTCTTATCCTCAAAATTGCATTAATCCGTGTCTGATTCGAAGTTTCCTTAGATTTTTCTCTTGTAACGATAACTTGAGAAGAAAAGAAAAAGAAAAAAAAGAAAACTTACTTTTTATAAGTCAAATTAATCCTCCTTTCTTTTAAACTTGCGAATCGGTCAGTGATGCCCTCATAAAAAGGCGTTGTTTTAATTCAGATATCCATAATTTTAAAAGCTCTTTAAATTTTCCCATGTTTAAAGACTTTTCTCGCTCACCATGTCCTCTAAATGCCAGTTCTTGCTTACTTAAAAACAATACTGCTTTGATGGGGAATTGTCCATTCATAAGCGTCTATTCAGACTTACCGATAAATTCAGCAATATAAAGTCGAGAGTTTGCCGAACATATATTCTCCTTACCCCCCTCCTTCACTTTTCGAGCCAATCAGTGAGTCGAATTCACAGGTACTGCCGACGTTTGGAAATCTGTCATGAGCTGAGTCTTAGCTGCTTACCCCCATTATAGCCTATGCCGGAGGGACTGCTTACGTAATCGTTGTCATGGCAACGGTGCTGCCAATTTTCTTATCAGCGCTCTGGGCTGAACCAAAGATTTTCGCAATTGAATTGCGGGAAGATTAAAGTGCTTTTTTTTTCTGAATGAGCGATCCGGCCACAATACGGTTTTTTTTTTTTTTTTTTTTTTTTTTTTTTTGCTTAGTTTTTGTTTTTGTTTTTGTTTTTTTGTTTTTTGAGATTTTTTTAATTTACCGTAGGAATTTCATAATTCTAATCTGAATTTAGGAAAATTAGTAGAATAAATTATTTTAAAGTATGTGCTGATAATTTTCAAGTGCAGCCCGGCTGTACTTGCTGTATCCCACGAGCCGCCACTGATATTAGTTTAATCTGCTTTGATCTTTGATCTATTCTTGAAAACTTCAACCTTTTTAAGCATGGTTGAATCTGCAAAGGTGCTGCAATCTTTGCTACCTCCATGCTTTTCACAAGAATATATAGAAAAGTTTCATGATTCAATTTGCAGCCCCTCTTACCTTTATAATCTAGATCCCCTAGAAAACAGGACTTCGCACACAGGCGGATTTTCAAATATTCGCGATCAAAACTCTACTGAATCAGCCATGATAGTCAGGTTACTTATTTTTTCGATTCTTACTGGTTTCTTGAATCCAATAGCAGCCTGCATGATATTTGAATCGAATGTTTTAACAAATGATTATTGTTTAAATTTGAAATTATTAAAAATAAAAGTTCTCGCGATTTATAAGTGTTTAGTGTAACTTTTATAATGAATTGTAAACATGGGGGGTATATAATTGTGTATTTAAAATATAGTTATTATTTTCTTTAGGTTTTTTTTTTTCAAAAACCAAAAGAAAACAGAACTTTGAGTTAAATTCCATTTAATGGTTGACTTAATAGAGCTAGAAAGTTATAAATTCATAAGAATCAGGCTACGCTTTAACAATTATAATTAAGTTCCTCAGCGCAGCTTAACGTTTGTGTTAATTGTAGTTGCTAATATTTGCTACTCTCCTCATTATTAGATAAAATATATTAGATAAATTAAAAAACACTAAATTTTTTTTTTTAATTTTTCAATTTTTTTTTAGGTTTATCTTCTGAGAATGTCATCATAAGTCGTAGTCAATTAATTGAAAATTATAGAGACTGTAATCCAAAAGATAATTATAAAAAATTTGAAAATCTTGTCGGCAAAGTAAAAAATTTTTTGGGTGTTGAGAATGATTTAACAGATGACTTTTTATTTGCTTTTAGTATATGCCAATCAAGTTATTTTTTATTTCATTAGCTTTTTTAAATGTTTAAATCCATCTTTAGGTTTTGACCAAAAAATTTTTAAAATCCTCCTATGTGCAGTGAGATTACGGGAAAAAATCCGGCTTGGCCAGTGATTGCGAGGGTGAACTACACGGTAAAAAAAAATTCGGAAACGTTACCCGAAAAAATGGGGCAGCTCTTGTAGTTTAAAATTGCGGAAACGTTTCCGAACCATGCGGGTAAAGTATTTAGAAACGTTTCTGCATATATCGGAAACATATTTACCTATTTTCCTGCATTTTAGGTACGGTTTCTGGAAAAGAAGGGTAACGTTTCTGTATATTTTGGTAAAATATTGAGTAACCTTTCGGTGTATTTCGGAAAGGTTTCCGAGTATTTCGGAAAGGTTTCCGAATTAATGAGTAACCTTTCCGAGTTTTTCAGAAAAAAGTAACATGCACTAGATGAAGCGTTTCGAGTATCTTAAACTAGATGGCAGCACCAAACTCCACCGGAAGGAGCGGTCAGGACTAGCGACCAGAATCGAACACTGGACCTTCGCATTCGGAGGGGAGCACGGGACCACGGCGCTGCGGTTTTCTTGCCGAATTTTGATTTAAAAGTAAACTGACTGCTGCAAAAGTTATTTGTGGTACGGCTTGTTTTGGAAACATTTTTTGAAGTATTTTGTAAATGTAGAGAAAATACCATAATTAATAAATTTAAATTAAAAATCTTAAATCTTTTTTCTTCCACATAAATTATTTTCAGGAGATAATGTGCTGTTTTATTTAAGTATTCATCCGTTTTATTTAAGTATTCATCCGGCGACGTCACCTGGTGACTGGTCACAAATAAACTTCACAGTGACCACACAGTGAAGTTACATCACTCACAAGTTACCAGACCCTTATTATCGCATGGGCAAATCGGGACTTTGCCCAGGGCCCCCAGTTTCAAATGTTGTTCTGAAATATTCTTTTATATGTCAAAATATTATGAAAAAGAAAACAAATTTTATAGATGGGGACCCCCAAATTCATCAATGCCCGGGGCCCTTGTTGGTCGTAATCGGGCTGTGCAAGAAGTTACAATGTGACAGTCCTATGACAATTGTGACCCTCTGTGAAGTCACAGCGACTCTTTTGTGGCCATCTGTGCTATTAGGGAAGACGCGTTCACTGTTATCGCTCTGTCTCTTGGCACTTGGCGCATGCGCGCGAAGTCCCAAATAAAGATTTCCGTTCCCCCGTAAATACTTTACCCCGAAATATGGGTTATGTTTCCGAAATCGTGAGTTCGAGTAGAGCATCGGTAGGTTACGCTATACTTTCGGAAACCTTTCCGCTGTAAGTACGCAACGTTTCTGAATTTTTTTACTGTGTACCCTCTCTCCGCCGGACTGCTGTGAGACCGCGTACCGTAATAGGAGCTGGTACACGTAAGATCCGTCATGGCTCCAATGTCCTCCGGGTTGTTAGACGATACCTCTCTGGGTGCTGATTTCAGGAGGTGGTTGGTTCCTCATCTGGAATGGGTTCAAAATTAGGGACGAACAGGCAGAAGTCCGACCCCTTTGGAATCAATGGCACCTCTTTCTGAAATTGAATTTTCAGAATTGTCGTTTTAACAGCCTTCCCCCCTCCCCCTTCCGTTTTCTTTTTAACTCGACAGTCTCGAGGCGGTGCGAGAGAATTTCTAGTGGACGACATATTTATACGACATATTGGCAACGCAACATATTTATACGTGTATAAAAAGTGAGGTCTAGGCCGGGCCACGGTAGAGTCGTCGATCTCGCAGCCGAGAGGTTGTGGGTTCGATCTTGGGATCAACCAAAGACCGCCGTTCTCGCCAATGGCGACTTTCTGGGACACGTTAACCCATTTATGCCTAGTGTCCCATTTTTGGGACGGCATTTTCGCTATGAGTCGAAAACGTTATTTATTTTTCCTAGCCTTTGTTCATGAGTATTGAGCCTCAACTCTACAAAATATTTTAACATGACCAAGAAGGATGTTGATATTTCGATTTTTATGCATAATGATTTTAAAAGAAATCATCCCTTGTTCAAGAAGTTGACATCAGAAATTTATCTATTATTTCTATTATCAGTAAAAATCCAAGAAAGTCGCAAAAATATCCAGGCACAAATGGGTTAAGTACGTCATGGTCACAATGTTCTCCAAGTTCCCATACAAAAACTATACCTCTTCCTCTGGGGGTGGCAAAACTAAGCCTTGGAATCTTCTGCTTGGTATTTGCTGTAAAATTAAGATGCCCCGCTAACTGTCGGTAGTGTCGCCATCTATCGGCTCACGAATGAGGTAGAGATGAACTCTTCAGGAGTTTGTGGTAGAAATTAACACCCTGGGCCGGTACTGCCGCTATCAAACTAATCTGGATTTGGAGTTGGTACGAAATTCTGTAAAAACGGAACTGCCTAAGCCCCGATAATCATGAAAACAAGACAGAAGTCCAGTTCTGCATGCCCAACACGGTTCCCATAAGAACACGGCAAGTGAAGCAGCAGTCGGCTTGGACAGTGCTTGGGTGGGTCATCTCCCTCTAGGCTGGACTTCTGTGAGACCGCCTACCATAATAAGAGCTGGTGCACGTAAGATCCGTCATGGCTCCAATGTCCTCCAGATTGTTAAAAGATACCTCTCGGGGTGCGGGTTTCATGAGGTTGTTGGTCCCTCATCTGGAATGGGTTCAAAATTAGGGACGAACAAGCGGAAGTCCGACCCCTTTGGAAGCAATGGCACCGCTTTCCATGGACATGCTATCCATGCGCACGAGACCAACAACATGGGGCTTTCCAAAGAAATGTACACTATGGGTATACTGCCACCTAAGCTCTTTGAAAACAACTCCGTGTGCAACTACTGTCAATCTTTAGCCAACTGGAAGTCCTGGGAAGCATTGAAGCAAGAATGGCTGATATATATCTAAAAGCCTTAATACAATTTAGTTATAATTGAAATTTCCCTACAAACAGGGTTTTGGAGCTGAAAACGGTGAACGGATTGTAACCAAAGTTGGCACATAGACTGTACATGAGATGCGCAAAAGGAATTTCGGAAAACAAAAAAAAAATCCACTAGGTTTCTGGCCTACTGAGCAGCTGTCAATCTTCATTTTTCCCTCCAATGGGCGGGCACTTGCTCATCAAGCATTTCGCTACTGCTAAGACCCGAATTACTGGCCATTTTGTAATGATGGGAGCACCCAGTGCGCGGCCAGCTTTACCCCTTATGATGGAATATGCACGTTAACATCCATACCCAAACCGGGATTCAAACCCGGGACCCGAGGCGTGATAGAATGGTACTTAACCCTTTAATGCGCAGTGATCCCGCTCTGGGATCCCCCAACTCTGACGTTTTGACTGGTGCCAGTCACGAAGAATAGATTTGATTTCTATAAAAATAGTTGTGGGTGACAGAGCTCCACGAGAATCCTTTACTTTTTAGCACGTCATTTCCCATAAAAAAAAATGGTCTCGATTCTTTTTAACAGCACTGACATCTCCCGAAAAATGGAAGAACGCGAGAACAGCTGGATAGATTGCCCAATGCTGAAAAAAGGGCAGCCGTTGCCATCGCTCGACTTAACTACCAGCAAGATGGCGGACGATCGAAACGTTCATCGCATGCGACAGATCTAGAGACCCTTTTTCGACGACAGCTGGCTGTGCTGGCACAGCCAGCTGTCGTCGAAAAAGGGTCTCTAGATCTGTGGCATGCGATGAACGTTTCGATCGTCCGCCATCTTGCTGGTAGTTAAGTCGAGCGATGGCAACGACTGCCCTTTTTTTCAGCATTGGGAAAGGGTTGCGCCTCAAAGGGTTAAGCCACTACACCAAGCGACAGCAACATGTGGTGTTCCCAGGTGGTCACCCTCCCAAGCACTGACCGCGCCCGATACCGCTTGACTTCGGTGATCGAACGAGAAGCGGTATTTTATGCATGGTATGGCCGTTGGCGGGGCTCTCAATCAAGCGGAGTCTTGGTCGGTTTTCTTCAGATGTAACGTGGATGCGCGCTAGAACGCCTTAAAAAGTCTTCCGCCCAAGGAACACACCTCTGGACACATACCCCTCGTGCAGGTCTGCCTTAACACAGTACATTTTTTAAAGTCCCTTTTTCATACTTTAGAAGTTTGGGTAAGTTGGTTCGATTATCCTTGCAACCACGAATTAGTATAAAGAACACTCAACAGAAACTGGCGTTAAATTTAAAAATAATTAAAAGCATTGTAAAATAACACGCACGAAAAAGGGGTGATTAAGTATCTTTTCATGTATGTTGTTTTAAAAAGTTTAACTTGGCATGTTGACTTACTTGACTGGTTTTTTCCCCCTGTGAGGAGGGGGGGAGGGATAGTTTCGGAAATCTGAGGCTTTCGCTTTTTATCTCATTTGTTCATATTAACGCGATCCATTACACATAAAATTTGACAAAGACGTAAAACAAAGCAGGAAAGAGGGGGGCAGGACGAAGTAAAAGAGACAAAAAAAGTAAGATGAAAAGGGGAAATAAACAACAGAAAACAAAACCCTTAAAAAATAAAAGGAAAGGGGGAAGATGGAGCATAACCACGAACAGAGAGAGCCTTCACAAAGTTTTTAATTAATTTCATTGATTAATATTTAAAGAGAGGCATCATCGACAGAGCTAGAACTTTCAAAATTGTTAAGATATTTCCGAGAATACCAGACGGCGCTGTCTCTGCCAAGTATGAAAGAAAAGAAGAAAAAAAAAGGCATGAACAGCTGTGGAAGTCTTATTGGCACCAATAACTAGGAAACGAGATTCGAAATAGCTATAAGAACATTCAAAATACGAGTATTTTTAAAGAGTGAATACATTAATGTTTTATTTGCTTCATGTTTTAAATATTTCATTTCCTAAGAACTCTAGAAGTGACTCCAGTTTTCGTTGGACTTCTGAATTTTACACCGTAAGTGGCAACAGTGGATTGTGTTGCTACGGTAGCTATAATGTTAAAAATAAAGCATAAAATGAGTTATTTATTTTAATGGACAAAAATCGAATATACTACAAGCGCAATTTTCTTTAATACATTTCTTTTTTTTAAATTGCAGCAAAACATTTTTTAGACTGATAAAACTGAGCATAAAATTAATTAACAACCATTGCAAAAAAAAAAAGAGTGCTCAGATTGAAAAAATACCCATCGCAGAGGAAGCGCCCCCTAATGTCTTTTTTTTTTAAACTTTTGACACCTATTCTAAAATTTCGATCCATACCTGAAACAAGCATAAGAGATCTAACTAATGCTTGTGTATATTTAGAATCATCCTTCGAAAACACAAGCATTCGGCGATTTGATTGAAAACCTGCGGAACCAGAAAGGATTCGACTAAACATTAGAAAGCAAAAATATGCAAAAGCGTCATTTAAAATTCAGCCTGGATCTGAATTTCGACATGCGAAAGGCTAGTACTTTATCTTGGTATGCACTGGTTTATCGACATTTTGTCGAACAATAGCTATCGATTGTGTTTATCGGATTTCGTGGAGTGTGAAGTCTGTTACCAGACCCTTGCGCTCAATAATTGTTAACGACTTCATAAATTTTAAAATTTCTTAACAAACTTTTCACCTTTCAGGAAAAGATGAAATTATCCGAGTGATCAATGGTGCTCGTGTTGATGTATATAACTATCAAAAATGTTATCTATACTGCTTAAAACAATTAAAGGATATTGCAGTTTTAGGTGGATCTTGCGGCTAGGAAACTTTTTGGCTGATTGATACATGGTCGACAGACGTAGTAGATTATATGAGAATAAATTACGCATGTTTGGCAGAAAAAAAATGCATTTTATTGCGCATTTGTGTAGAAAAGGAAAAAAACACAATTTGTGCATTTGAGAAAAAAAGAATAAGAAAAGGTGTTTTCTTCAAACGAAATCATTTTCAGTAGGGGGGCATGGTTTCCACGGACGGCCAGCAACGTTGAACATCTTTGAGGCATGGAGTCAATGAGGCTATTCATCACGAGTTTGGACATTCTGTCCCACTCTTCCAGAAGAGCTCTTTCCAGTTCTTGGAGAGTTTTGGGGGGTGGTTGGCGGCCAGCAACTCGTCTTCCTAGAGCGTCCCAAACGTGCTCTATTGGATTCATGTCTGGAGAACACGCTGGCCATTCCATTCGTATGATTCCTTCCTCCAAAAGGAAATCCTCCACCAGGTTAGCACGATGTGGCCTGCAGTTATCATCTATTAAAATGAAGTCATATCCGATTGCTGCAGCGTAAGGGACTACAATAGGTCTGAGGATCTCATCCCTATATCGGCGACCAGTCAGAGGTCCATCTCGAATGATGTGGAGGTCTGTGCGCCCGTCAATGGAGATGCCACCATACACCAACACTCCCCCACTGCCAAAGCTGACACTTTCGTGCACGAAAGCAGGATTATTCCTACTGCCATGGTCCCTCCAGATGAAAATACGCCTATTATCAGGATGAACTGAAAAACGGGACTCGTCAGAAAAAAGAACATTGCTCCATTCATTTCTCCTCCAGTTCACATGCTCTGTTGCCCACTCCCTGCGGTCGCAACGATGCCTTGGTGTTAGTCTAACACATACCATCGGTCGGCGAGCATACAGACCTACACCATGGAGTCGGTTTCGGACAGTCTGAGTTGAAACCGTGGTGCCAGTAGCCGAGCGAAGGTGTTGTTGGAGAAGAGTAGCGTTCATATCCCGGTGTCTCCGAGCCGTTAACACTAAATAACGATCTTAATTGGGCGTTGTTGCCCGTCTACGACCTTGCCCTGGTCTTCGGCCTGCACTTCCAGTCGCCAAAAACCGGTTCCAGATCCTGGAAATCACACTTTGTGACAGTCCAATGGCTTGCGCTACTTCGGCTTGAGTTCGGCCCCCCTTCTAACCTACCGACAACTCTCCAAGCTTCTGAATCGGTTAAATGACTTCGCTGAGACATCGTACTCATCGAAACAAAGCAGTCACTGAATGCCGATCATCCTTGTCTTCATTGTCTTTTATTCAGTTGAAAGTCCAATTTCATTCGCTGCCGCTGAAGCGACGTTTTTGACGTGGAACTCAAAATTAGCATACTCCACAGTTTGAAAATCAGAAAAATTTGCATTTGTGATTCTCTTCTTCCATTTTCGGGGGAAAAAAATTTCGCCTATATCTTTATTTTATATAAAACATACAATATCCTTTAATTGTTTTGAGCAGTGTATATTAATAGATGTCTGTATTAATATACAGGTTGTCCCAAAAAGGTAGTAACACGCTTTAATTCCTTATCCATTGGAGATAAATGGGCAATGTAAATTGAAAAAAAAAAAGTTCAAAATGAGATAGGAAGGAAAGACTGCATTAAGAAAAAGTTAATCTATTTAATTTTTAAAAAGGGACACTGTAAATATGCATATGTCCTCCATAAAAAATTCCCAATTAGTAAAATGTGCCCCATACAGTAATGAGGTGATGAGCAAAATCTCCAGAGATATGAAGATAAATATAGTTGATTCTCTGCTTAACAACTTTCAAGGAACCGTGAAAAATCACCCGTAAATAGAGATCGTCCTTAAGCAGAATTTGTGAAAAAATATAGTTTTAAAAAACTAAAAAACACGCTTTAGGGATAAATTCAACTAACTAAAAAGTAAAAAATAATTCTTAATATAGAAATAAATGAATGAACGAAAAATAGTATTATTGTGAAAAAAGTGTGGGGCGCTTTGTGTTATATTTATTGTATCATTTTTTTTTTAATCATGTACCCCTTAGAAAGACCCCCCACGGAGGGCACACCCCCTTATGCTGTCCTCCTGACGTGGATTTATTAGTGGGATTCGGGACAAGCACACAAATCCAAAACACATGGTCGCAACAAAAACAACAACAACAAGCTTCAAACAACAGTTTCGTCACTGCATGAAACTCCTTTCTTTTTTTTATTCTTGCAGCTCGCAGACGTTTGAGAACCAGACTCGCCGTACACTCAAAACTTGTCCTAACGAAGTTCTCCAAAAAGGCCTCACCATGGCACAATGGTTATGTCACTGGAAATGGTAGACGGCCGAAGTGTGAAGGTCCCGGGTTCGGGTCCCATCGCGCCGCTCTCGGCCTAGCCGTTCGGAGTTTTCCGTGGTTTACTCCGAAACTAGCTTAAATACGGTTTAGGACCCCCTTAGAAAGACCCCACGGAGAGCAACTCCCCCCTCCCCTTGTGTTGTCCTTCCGACGTGGATTTATAAGCGGAATTCGAGCATAGCACACACATCCGATATATATGTTAACAATAACAACAAGAAGGCAAACTGCAATTTCCTTAAAAAACTTCTGACAACCGCATGAAACTTTTTACTTTCCGAACATGTACCATGTAAGGAAAGTATTGTAATCATGAAAAAATTCGACTTCGAGATTTTGGTGTTTTTACACGTTTTGAGGGCTTCTGAATCCATTTATGCTATTTTTACGAGATGTATGTATGTATGTGTGTATGTGTGTTTGTGTGTGTTTGTGTGTATGTGAGTGAACACGATAGCTCCTGAACGGAGCATTCGATTGAGCTCAAATTGGATATATATGTCATAAACCACCGTCGCAAGACCGGTATTGATTTTGGTGTGTATAGGACTTGTAGTTTTTCTACAGGGCTACGACAAAGATTTCTTTTACATGCTGGCCTATGGGGGGAAATTCTTGAAAGTGCGCTAGCGTTTAAACGATACATTCGATTGAGCTCAAATTGGGTATACATGTTATAAACCACCATCCTAAGACCGGTATTGATTTTGGTGTGTATAGGACTTATAGTTCTCCTACAGGGCTACGACAAAACTTTCTTTTATATTATGGCATAATGGCATATGGGGAGAGAAAGTGCGCAAGCGTTTAAACGGTGCATTCGATCGAGTTTCAATTTGGTATTTATGTTTGAATTATTCATCGATTAAAATTTATTTAAATGCTTGGTCATGATCTTAATCGTAAGTGTTCGGAAAGTCGAGTGGAGTCACTCCAGTTTTTTTTTTTTTCTTGCCGCTCGCAGACGTTTGAGAACTAAACTCGTCTTACACTCAAAACTTATCCTGACGAAGTTCAATCCGCGATTCCATAAATCCCCGTCAAGAACTAAATACGCTAACTCATTAGGGCGTTATTCGTGAACGCCCAGACCTGTTTTGATAGGAGGCGGTCCCGTCTCAATGGCTAATTTCGCACGCTATCGGCTACAAGTAGTAAGGGACGGTAAACTACGCATTATAATTTTGCGAAATGGCTCTCCGTCGCATCTGTTCGACAGTTAAAATTAGTTCCTATGGAATGGGGAGAGAATTAAACCATTTGAACTCCAGAAATGTGCCGCTGCTCTGTCTGTGCGGAGTTAAGTCAGTTATGATAATAATTTACCACCCCTCCCCCCCCCCCAGTTCCAGACAACTAATATCTGCATATCTCGTGTGCCCGGGGCCTTTGCGCAAAGAGATTTGCTGCATCAGCTCGCAAATCGAGTTAGAACGTTTCATTCCCGTATAACGATCAGCCTCGCTCTCTGTAATTCGATAATGAAGTGACGTCGTTCTAATGAGCCCGAAACTCCGGGCCCAGTATCCTCGTTCGCCGATAAACCGGAATTTGCCAGCTCGCTGGCCGTTGATATCTGTTGCAAAAACACCCGCGATCGGGGTCATGAAAGGAGAGTTATAATACGCCCTTCGTTAGCCTTTTAACCCTTTGAGGCGCAACCCTTTCCCAATGCTGAAAAAAGGGGCAGCCGTTGCCATCGCTCGACTTAACGACCAGCAAGATTAGCGGACGATTGAAACTTTCATCGCGTGCCACAGATCAAGAGACCCTTTTATGAGGCAGCTGGCTGTGCGCACAGCCAGCTCAAACAACAGCTTTGCAATAGTTGCCACATCGGCCAGATTTAAGGGTAATAGGAAAAACCAACGAGTACTTCTTTAACCCTTTGAGGCGCAACCCTTTCCCAATGCTAAAAAAAGGGCAGCCGTTGCCATCGCTCGTCTTAACTACCAGCAAGATGGCGGACGATCGAAACGTTCATCGCGTGCCATCCAAAGACGAATATCTGTTTCTTTTTTCTCCTGTCAATTGAAGAACCTTCTTCAGATTCAACGAATTTTTTTTTCCTCTTTTTCAGATTTCAGGAAGAAGAATTCACGGCAATATTACGTTTCCAAGGAGTACGGAAATTATTCGTTGAAAAATGAGGAATAAATTAGTGTATAAAGACGAATTTTTCTGAGAGTGAATACAGTGAAACGTCTTCGGGGCGCCTTCGCTGGCTGTGCCGCACAGCCAGCTGTCGTCAAAAAAGGGTCTCTAGATCTGTGGCACGCGATGAACGTTCCGATCTTCCGCCCTCTTGCTGGTAGTGAAGTCGAGCGATGGAAACGACTGCCCTTTTTTCAGCATTCGGCAATCTTTCCAGCTGTTCTTGCGTTCTTCCATTTTTCAGCAGATGTCAATGCTGTCAAAAATAATCGTGACATGTTTTTTACGGGAAATGACGTGCTAAAAAGTAAAACGTGGAGCTATGTCACCCGCAACTATTTTTATAGAAATCAAATCTATTCTTCGTGACTGGCAACAATCAAAACGTCAGAGTTGGGTGTTCCTAGAGCGGGAACACTGCGCGTTTAAGGGTTAAAACGCAATCATTTTCACACATATATACAAGAAAGACTTTACATACTGCTCAAACCCGAAAGAGGTACACCCGTTGCCATCTCTCGAGTTAACTACCAGCAACCTACCTGGTGGGCGATCGAATCGCCCATCGCGTGCTGCAGATCTAAAGTCCTTTTTTTGACACAGCCGGCAAAGCGCACGCCGCTGTTGTAGTCAGTGGCGGACGTAACTCAACCAATAATGCAGTTTCTAAAACTTGTCTTAGACTGGTCGCATGGGCGTAACTTACTAGGCGCAATGGGGGAGGGGCAACTGTCCCCCAAAGAAATTCAAGAAAATTTAGATTATCGCCTTTTTGAAAATATTTTCTATATTCTAGAGAACATTTTGTCCTCCCCCAATTTTACATGACAATTTACACTAATGACTGAGCAATACCTTTTTCTTACAAATCTTAACATATATATTTTTTATCCGTGTATATCTATTAGTGGGTAACTTAAATTAGTTGAATATAAAACTAAAAAAAAAAAAAAAAAAAAAAAAAAAAAAAAAAAAAAAAAACACTAAATGTTGTCACAATAAATGTTAGGATCCTACTGTGCTCTCGGTACAGGGGTCCGCCCCAGCAAGGGGTCCCTTGCATCTTGTTGCCACCCTATTGTTATAAGCTTCCCGTTAGCCACCCTATGCTTACACCACTGGTCTCACTGTTACGCGATTTCTTTCAAAGGCCAGTACACCGCACCTCTCCGTCTGGTATTTCCAGTCGTAATGTTTGCGGAAGTTACTGTCGTTCCAACTCTACCAACTCCTCTCTCTGCAGAAGAAAAAAAAAAAAAAAAAAAAAAAAAAGCGGCGTGCTTGTTGGCAAAACCACGAAACCATCTGGCACTGAAGACTCCTGCTTTCTCGTCAATGACGTAGTCTCGATCACAAGATAAAGTTCCCCGAATTAAAAAAAAAAAAACCCGCGAGTATCCCAAAAATAGACGGTCGATGACGGATAAGAAGAAAACGCGCTTGCTTTTATGCCCCTCACCTGTCCTGATAGCGATTCTAATCGTTGAGATCTATCTTCAAGCCCACCTTGGGAAGAAAAGCACATTCCCGACGCAGGGAGATTCACTCACTCACCTACCTCAAAGTCGATGATGACGGAATCACAGGAGAATGCCAGAAAGCAAACAGCTAGCTATCTCCGAGGCTGTGGAAGGTGGTTGGTTTCCCATGAATATCTTCTGAACGCAAACCAGTGTGGGAGACAGCCGGAGAGAGATAAACCATTGCAGGCGAATAGATTTCGAACCCACTTTTCAATATGAATTTCCGATTTTTTCATTCGTTTTCGATCAATGTTCTTTCAAAACCAATTCTCTTGCAGGTTTCCCAAATTAGCTGGACCGGTAAATAGGCATAGCGCAAATTTTTTCCCAACGACATCTGATTATATTGACAAAACGAGGGGCGTTCATGGGCGTCCCATATGATTGTTTTTAATGGGGGGGGAAGTCAAGGGTCTTGCCATAGAAAGATGGTGTGGTTTAGTGTTGAACTACTTCTACGTTATACCACTACGTAAATCATAAAAATAATATGGGAGTTAGAGGGGGGGGGGCATAGCCCTTCCCTGTCTATAGATTTAGGTAACACTCCTAGTAGCACAACTAGCTTAAAAGACGTTCAATACACGTGTTTTGAACGCCTCTGAACGTTCTGTCAACGTCTTTTGGACGTTTTTTGAACTAGCCCTTTGAGGCGCAGTGATCCCGCTCTGGGATCACCAAACTCTGACGTTTTGACTGTTGCTAGTCACGAAGAATAGATTGGATTTCTATAAAAATAGTTGTGGGGGACATAGCTCCACGAGAATCCTTTACTTTTTAGCACGTCATTCCCCGTAAAAAAATGGTCACGATTCTTTTTAACCGCACTGGCATCTGCTGGAAAATGGAAGAATGCGAAAACAGCTGGATCGATTGCCCAATGCTGAAAAAAGGGCAGCCGTTGCCATCGCTCGACTTAACTACCAGCAAGATGGCGGACGATCGGAACGTTCATCGTCGATCGTCCGCCATCTTGCTGGTAGTTAAGTCGAGCGATGGCAACGGCTGCCCTTTTTTCAGCATTGGGAAAGGGTTGCGCCCCGAAGGGTTAAATGTGCTACTAGGGATGGAGGCGTTCTCTCAACTGCACTCTCTTTGATTTATGTCCTTAGTAATTATTCATCTATTCTGTAAATTTTTATGCATGAAATTTACTCTTATAACCTGTGCAAGAACTTCATTTTGAAGATCCAAACACCGCACTTTGAACTCGTCGAAGTACTCCAGACTGCCATATTATTCCCAGGCTCTGAAACCTTGGTTTAAGAAACACGTATTTTTAACACAAAAGTGCTGCTAATTCCGCTTAAGACAAGGGTACTGCACCGCATAAAACAGCATGCAGCTTTATTACTACACGGAAGAACCACGAAATAACTCTAGAGGAAAGAAAGGGCTCACTCCGAAACGCCTTAAAAATTTTGTCTCGTGAAATAATATTTTCGTAGTACGGGCCGAAGAGACTGTTTCATATAAACTTTCGTATATAGTAAAGAAAGGCAAAATATTTTGCTTTGCCTTTCTTTAAGCAGCAAGCTGAACGTTTAGGTTTAGTTTGTGTTTGAACACAGCAGAAGCATGTAACTTTTCATTCAAACCTGGCATGCTTTCTTCTAGAATGAAGAATTGCTAACAGAAGAAAGGAAATGGGTTTAAATTTAATATTTAATGCTCTTTTGTAACATCGAAAGCTTTCTGGTGCAGAACCTTATTCTATTTTTAAGAGTGTATTTGATTCTTATGATCGTTTAAGTCATATAAAGTGAACACTTTCTGCCAAGTGTAGGCTTAAATTTTTGTCGGGGATATCACTTCGTCATATCTCAAAGCTTTTGCTTGTCGCACTTTCGAAAACGGAATATTTATTTATGTATTATTTCTAATGAAATGTAGTGGAATAAAACTATATTTTAGAAAATAAATACTACATAAAGTTAGCCGCATGACTTGCGATACAACTTTTAAAGAAACATAAATCTATTCAATCCTACAACGTACTTCATATAATCTAGAAAGTTCTGTGATGACAATAGTGTAATTCACACATTGAGTTCTACAACCCATCTGCAAAGAAATGGTATGATTGAGAAAGTACACAGAACGATATTGTCCATTGTATTTTAAATAGAAAATATCTGTAGCAAGAAAGACAAATCAGGCCAAACGCATCGGTTATAAAACACTTTCGAACATAAGTTTTTTCCTCTCCAAATTTGGCAATATATTGCCGTCAAAATTAGCTATATTTTAGGATAACCTCGTAACCTCGTTGTATATCACTACTAAAGTAATTTGGCGAAACCTTATCAAAGGATATATTGATTTCGCAGAAAGAAATAAAATTAATCGGTATGCTAGCCTTTTAAAAAATCAGATCTTTACACAACATGACTTCCATGTATGTCTGTTAAATTTAATACATTTTTTATGCACTTCATTCAAGATGATTTCATTTGAAAATGAGGTGCGATACTTCGATATTACTAAGGTATAGCTATTCTGGCGAAATGTAATGAGATATCGCCAAGATGGGTTCAGTGTTGGAAATCTAGTGCCAAATCAGGCAATATTTTGCCCAAACTTGTCAATCTTGACGACAGCTGGCAAGATTTTGAGCATTTCGCAAGCAATGATTGATTATATTAATGTCTTCAAGATGTCTATAGAGCTTAATGTGTTAAAGTCTTTTGAGTGACTCTGTGAATAAACTACCCAGTCGATTGCAATTCAGAAAAGAGGGGAACAACTAGATGTTATAACTGATCTGGATACGGAAATTCAAGATTGTACCGCTAAGTCTTTCTAAGTTATGCGAGTCACGTACATTCGCACGTATAGACATCACTGCAAATAGTCAATTTGACTGAAAAATCACTCAAATTACTGGTGTTGAACGATAAAGTAATTAAAAAACTTTGAAAAAAACACACATAAGAAGTAATAGGTAAGTGGATACGCACGTTTTGTTCAAAAATTGTTTTGAACTTCATCAGTCCAAGCCCTTCGTCGTAAAGAACACAGGGAACTGAAAAGAGATAAACAAGCAAGATGTTGCCACAAGGGGCAAAGAAAAGTCGAACAAAACCACGGAGAGGGGAGAAAAAAAAATTAAAATAAACTTCATCAGTCCAAGCCCTTCGTCGTAAAGAACACAGGGAACTGAAAAGAGATAAACAAGCAAGATGTTGCCACAAGGGGCAAAGAAATGTCGAACAAAACCACGGAGAGGGGAGAAAAAAAATTAAAAATAAAAATTTTAATTTTTTTTTCTCCCCTCCCCGTGGTTTTGTTCGACTTTTCTTTGCCCCTTGTGGCAACATCTTGCTTGTTTATCTCTTTTCAGTTCCCTGTGTTCTTTACGACGAAGGGCTTGGACTGATGAAGTTCAAAACAATTTTTGAACGAAACGTGCGTATCCTCTTACCTATTACTTCTTATGTGTGTTTTTTACAAAGTTTTTTAATTACTTTAGTCAAATTGAATTCACAGTCGGTCAAAATAGATGGCATTTGCATAAGTATGCACATAAACACATACTTATATCGAGATGTCATTCATAAACCCGTCAAATGAAATTAAGAATCGGTTAAAAATGCAATTTTCCCCGTCGAAATCTGATTACCGAAATTTTTCTTCATTACAATACAGTAGACCCCCTATAAAGCGGGCTCACATAAGACCATTTCACATAACACGGCAGGAAAATTGTGCGTGCTATAACACGTGGTTGTGACTCGTACTCCATTTGAGCGTGATGACCACGTGAACCCCCAGAGGAAAAAATAAAGAACACACTAGCAAATTAAATTTTTAAAAATATTAAGTACGCTTCTAGACTTTTGTGAATTTAAAACGTGAGTTTTACTCTCCCCCCATCCCCACTATTATTAAATACGCTTATTATTGCTAACGTACTGTATCGTAGGTTAGTACAGGTCACGTGCTTTCGTCGAGCGACGTATCGGCCAAATGGCCTTCTGAGCCATTCTCTGAGAAAAGACGCGTAGAGAGTTGCGGTAGAAGTAAGGCGCTGCTGATATCACTCCGATTGGACATTTTGAGTGTGCTCACGAACGATTTTACCGTTATCCCTTCCGTATTCTCCCTTGATTTGTTATGTTCGGTTAGCGAATCCATTTTATTTTTTCATTTTCTTACTATTTTCTTTATTTTTATCATTTTTCACTACAGTATTTTTTTACGAACTAGTGTCAATTATTAAGATGGGCGTCAAATAAGTATTCCGGAGCTAAAGCAATGACGTTTTTCAATCGAATACTTCGAAAAAAAAAGCTCAAGACAGCACTTTTGCTAAAACTTATCTTGGTGACGAAATGTTTAGACCAAAGATGACTTGTTTTCTTTCCGTTGTGTGCATTGTTTTCCTCTAACTGCTGAAAATGCAAATATATTTTAACTTGTAAGGTTAATTCTCGAAATTTATTTTGTGAACCTCCATTTAAATAACGCACAAGCCGCCACTGACACGGGACGTATTTATCGTGTTCATAGGCGCATCCACGGAGGGGGCTATGGGGGCTAAAGCCCCCCCTAAAGGTAGAAAGTTAGAAGTGAAAAGCTTTAAAAATATGAAAATTGTCGCTAATGAATTAATTTTTTTTTAGTTCTTTCTTTTTTTAATTGTCTTCAAATTATTTCTAACCAAAAAAGACATTTATTTTAAAAAATTTTTAAATAAATGCTTACTTACAGTTAGTTGAAACACTGTTACACACGGTTACAACGTCGCTCAAAAGATCAGATAATTATTTATGAATTTATAATGAGTTACATTGCTTGTGTTCTTTGGGACAGTCAAGTGGTACCGAATATTTTGACGTTATAAGAGAGTTGTAACTAACCGAGGTCACTATGACCGAGTTCAGCAGTATTTGTATGTAGTCCCAGCCCCCCCCCTAAACTAAAATCCTGGGTGCGCCACTGACCGTGGTTACAGGAGGGTCTACTGTACTTCCTTTGCTTTGCAAAAAAGAAGTGGAAATGCCCCGTTCCTTTTCGAAACCCACAATTTCGGAGTCCTAGTGAAACTTCCCTCTCCCACATCCATAAAGCCTTAAAGCAAAAATATTCCCTCGAACGAATCCATCAGCTCAAATCAAACGAAGATTCTGCCTCGCCTCGCATGAAAATGGCTCAAAGAGAATCCACTCCAAGCGTAAAATATGCGATATGTATATGTCCAGCAAACAGATGACAGATCGGTCAGACGGGGCGTGTATCTCGTAGGTGACTGAATACATGTCTACGCGAATTGTCCCCTTGATGTAAGTCCCATTCCCAGCTGCGACAATGCTAACGACCGACGAGAGGTTTGTCGTTTAAGCATAACAGGGCACTAAACAAGAAACCAGATTTTATGGTTATTGTTGTTATTCATTCTATGGGTCAGAACACTGCTATTTAGGGAGGTGACTAAGATGGAGGAGGAAGAAGCGGTTTCATTCGACGAATATCGTTACGGATTTTCGGGTCAACCCGCTGTTCTGGGTTTTAAAAGAGCTTAAAATTCGTGTTCTACTCCTAGAATAGTTAAATTTCGTATTTTGTTCCTTCAAAATCGGTCAACTAGAATGCGAGATATGGAGTTTTATGTTTCTATAGCATTTTCTAGAAATCTCGAGAAATATCGGTCCTAGGCCTTCGCTAACTTCACTCTTGGGGACTTACTTTTGGCGCCAAATTCAGCGATATTTCGCCAAAGAGTCGCCAAGCTTGGCGACATTTCGTGCATTTGGCGCGACTCTCCCAATGGGGCTTGTAAAGTTAGTTTTTCTGTATTGACATGCATAATAGCCTAATATTTCTCTTCTATGACGGAATCAAAATTCCCGCTTTATGTGGAATCTTCGAGCCATACATTCTTCTAGAAGCTCCTCGTAGCTTCTCCGTCATCTATAAATACAGGTATGACAGACAACCCCAGATCACTGTGGATCGAGCTTCCGATGAGTACGCTGCTTTGCTCTGTGAATTGTACTGTGCTATAAGCGCGATATTTTCGCTTGCCTTTTTGCAGCTTTGTTTTTAAGTGCAGTGTGTAAATTGTTCACTGTTGTGTATTAAAGGAACTGTATACGATATCCCTCGTATATTTCCACTGAATTTTTTGCCTGTGGCAAAGGTTTTATTTTGTGAGAGAAATACAGCATTTGGAAAGCTACTGTACTAAGCGGATTGTTTAAGCACGTTACGAGCTTTTTGTGCACGTGAATTTTGTGCAGCTGATTGTTCGAGGAAGTTCTAGGAGCAACAAAGTTCGTGTTCCATCCTGGCAAGTGGACTCTTTACTAGAACTTTCTACACCTACTGGACTTTGGATCGACGAACCCAGGAAACAATCAGAGTATTCTGCAATAATGTACGTGCAATTTATTAGGACGGAATGAAATTCGAACATAAAATCTGCTTCTTTTCCCATTTGCAGTGGAGGATCCAAGAGGGATGAAGGTCGATGGGCGATCTCACCCGCCCCCCCTTGATCGCTCTTATATCCCTTTGAGGCGTTTCCCAATGCTGTAAAAAGGGCAGCCATTGCCATCGGTCGACTTAACGACCAGCAAGATGGCGGACGATCGAAACGTTCATCGCGTGCAACAGATCTAGAGACCCTTTTTTTTGACGCAGCTGGCTGTGCCGGCACAGCCAGCTGCGTCAAAAAAAAGGGTCTCTAGATCTGTTGCACGCGATGAACGTTTCGATCGTCCGCCATCTTGCTGGTCGTTAAGTCGACCGATGGCAACGGCTGCCCTTTTTTCAGCATTGGGCAATCTATCCAGCTCTTCTCGCATTCTTCCATTTTTCAGCAGATGTCAGTGCTGTTAAAAATAATCGTGACCATTTTTACTTTCCGAACATGTACCATGTAAGGAAAGTATTGTAATCATGAAAAAATTCGAATTCGAGATTTTGGTGTATTTACACGTTTAGAGGTCTTCTGAATTCATTTATGCTATTTTTACGAGATGTGTGTGTGTGTGTGTGTGTGTATGTGTGTTTGTGTGTATGTGAGTGAGCACGATAGCTCCTGAACGGGGCATGCGATTGAGCTCAAATTGGGTATAAATGTTATAAACCACCGTCGCAAGACCTGTATTGATTTCGGTGTGTATAAGACTTATAGTTTTTCTACAGGGCTACGACAAAGATTTCTTTTACATTATGGCCTGGGGGAAATTCTGGAAAGTGCGCTAGCGTTTAAACGGTACATTCGATTGAGCTCAAATTGGGTGTACATGTTATAAACAACCATCGTAAGACCGGTATCGATTTTGATGTGTATAGGACTTATAGTTTTTCTACAGGGCTACGCCAAAAATTCCTTTTACATTATAGCCTATGGGGAGAAATTCTTGAAAGTGCGCTAGCGTTTAAACGATACATTCGATTGAGCTTCATTTTGGTATATATATTTGAATTATTCATCGATTAAAATTTATTTAAATGCTTGGTAATGATCTTAATCGTAAGTGTTCGGAAAGTCGAGTGGAGTCACTCCAGATTTTTTTGACGGGAAATGACGTGCTTAAAAAGTAAAGGATTCTCGTGGAGCTGTGTCATCCGCAACTATTTTAATAGAAATCGAATTTATTCCTAGTGACTGGCAACAATCAAAACGTCAGAGTTTGGTGTTTACCAGAGCGGGAACACTGCGCGTTAAAGGGTTAACCAGATCGTTCTGAAGACGCAGGAGTGAAGACTGTGTATTCCTCTGACCGATATCGCTTCCAAGAATGGTTCTTTGAAGATTTCACTGGAGGCCAGCGTTTCTCTTTGCACAATCGCATGCAAGAGTGTCAAGAATTTTTTTTATTCAATGGTAAAAATATAAAAGAATTGTCAGATGTTTTTATCGAAACAGTTTTCTACAGCAGAATGAATTCAAAAAATTTATAAGTTACTACTCTCTATTATAATATTTCTGAAAATGTTTCGTTAACCCTTTATAAGACCGTGGTAAGATTACTTACCACCAGTGGCGCACCCAGGATTTTAGTTTAGGAGGGGGGGCTGGGCTACATAGAAATACTGCTGAACTCGGTCATAGTGACCTCGGTTAGTTACAACTCTCTTATAACGTCAAAATATTCGGTATCACTTGACTGTCCCATAGAACACAAGCAATGCAACTCATTACAGAGTCATAAATAATTATCAGGTCTTATCAGGTGTAACAGGTGTAATTATCAGGTGTAACAGGGTTTCAACTAACTGTGAGCATTTATTTAAAAAAAATTTTAAATAACTGTCTTTTTTGGTTAGAAATAATTTGAGGAAAATTAAAAAAAGAAAGAAAGAACTAAAAAAAATTAATTAATTAGTGACAATTTTCACTTTTTTAACACTTTTCACATCTAACTATCTGCATTTAGGGGGGCTTCAGCCCCCGTAGCCTTCCCCCCCCCCGTGGGTACGCCTATGCTTACCACCTACGGTCTATTAAATACAGAAATCAACTATCATTAGTGAATTTTCTGACTTTTTTTCAGTTATATTGGATGTATGTTTTTTCCATATACATCTAGATTCTAAATTATATTTGGCTTATGAACTTTTCTTTCATTCGTAATTTTAAAGAAAGCTCGTATAATGACTCGAATATTAAGCATTAGAGTCATCGCTTTTAATTACATATTTTTGCGTTTCATTCCGCGCACAAGCAACAGGTAGTTTTCCGACCTTGATTTTGTGAATAATGAATCTATTCTCCTGGAAAATTTCCATGTTCGTTGAATACTTGTTTCTCCACTTTTCACGTGGGATATTACAGTAGAGGGAAAATGTATAAATTAATCCTAAAAAATGGGCCAGGAAAATTCCAAGTTCTTTCGACTCTCTGCACATAAACTCGCCTTTATAAAGGGTTAATTTCGGTAAGTTTTTATTGGGTAAGCCTGCAAAAGTTTATGCAAAAAAATAACGTTTTCTCATGTGCGAAATTTTCCTTTATCTTAAAACGTGGTTTTCTTCGATAATTTCTCATTAAATATTCATTATTACTACATTTAAATAGTTCCTTCATTATAAATAAGAACAGCTTGTAGTTTGTTATTTGAAAGTTTATTTTAAAAAAATCTGGAGTGACTCCACTCGACTTTCCGAACACTTACGATTAAGATCACTACCAAGCACTTAAATAAATTTTAATCGATGAATAATTCAAACATATATACCTAATTGAAACTCAATCGAATGCACCGTTTAACGCTTGCGCACTTTCAAGAATTTCTCCCCATATGCCATTATGCCATAACATAAAAGAAAGTTTTGTCGTAGCCCTTTAGGAGAACTATAAGTCCTATACACACCAAAATCAATACCGGTCTTAGGATGGTGGTTTATAACATGTATACCGAATTGGAGCTCAATCGAATGTACCGTTTAAACGCTAGCGCACTTTCAAGAAATTCCCCCTATAGGCCATAATGTAAAAGAAATCTTTGTCGTAGCCCTGTAGAAAAACTATAAGTCCTATACACACCAAAATCAATACCGGTCTTGCGACGGTGGTTTATGACATATATATCCAATTTGAGCTCAATCGAATGCTCCGTTCAGGAGCTATCGTGTTCACTCACATACACACAAACACACATACACACACACACACACACATATACATACACACATACATACATACATCTCGTAAAAATAGCATAAATGGATTCAGAAGCCCTCAAAACGTGTCAAAACACCAAAATCTCGAAGTCGAATTTTTTCATGATTACAATACTTTCCTTACATGGTACATGTTCGGAAAGTGATAAACATCATACCGAGTATTTTTTTAATCATAAAAATGTACCACAAACCTCCAGATCTGAATAATGTTAACTTCGTAGGAAATTATTCAAAAACGATTAAACCATCAAAAATCCTCTTGATCCAGGTTACATTAAATCACACTTAACTACTTAAATTCCTATTTTTAACTCTTAGCATTTCGCGTAGCCTTAATTACTTCTTTGATAAATTAGAATCTAAACCGACGTGACACATGAGGGAGACCTTTATTATCCTGATCACGATGGCGAACACATTTTCCACGCCTGGCCACCACACACACAACGCCAACGTTCCAGCTGATCAGGTGCAACCTATAAAAGTGGTTATGTTCCACGAAAATTCGTCTTTGTTTTTTTCTGGAAAAGGGCTTAGATGATTCAGCTCTGTATGCACGAGATGTGTGGAATAACGTCTACGGCCGATGCCAAAGTGTGAGATTATTAACCCTTTAATGCGCTCTGGGAACACCAAACTATGACGTTTTCACTGTTGCCAGTCACGAAGAATAGATTGGATTTCTATAAAAATAGTGGCGGGTGACATAGCTTCGCGAGAATCCTTTACTTTTTAGCACGTCGTTTCCCGTAAAAAAAAATGGTCACGATTATTTTTAACAGCACTGACATCTGCCGAAAAATGGAAGAACGTGAGAACAGCTGGATAGATGGCCCAATGCTGAAAAAAGGGCAGCCGTTGCCATCGGTCGACTTAACTACCAGCAAGATGGCGGACGAGCGAAACGTTCATCGCGTGCCACAGATCTAGAGACCCCTTTTTTGACGACAGCTGGCTGTGCCGGGCAGCCGTTGCTATCGCTCGACTTAACTACCAGCAAGATGGTGGACGAGCGAAACGTTCATCGCGTGCCACAGATCTAGAGACCCTTTTTTTCGCTCGTCCGCCATCTTGCTGGTAGTTAAGTCGAGCGATGGCAACGGCTGCCTTTTTTTCAGCACTGGGAAAAGGTTGCGCCTCAAAGGATTAAGGGGACTCGGCACCTTTTGACGAACTTTTTTCACTTATCTCGTGTACATTCCATTGCTGGTAGTGAAGTCGAGCGATGGCAACGACTGCCCTTTTTTCAGCATTGGGAAAGGGTTGCGCCTCAAAGGGTTAAGCACTTCCCGCAGACCACGGAGTGCCGTAATTTGAAGATTACTGAAAGCACTCGAGGCCTTACTCAGCGCTCAGCCTTAGGAAAAGGAAATCGGGAAATTTCTCCCACCGTCATTAGTGGTGTAAAATTCCAGTTAAAAAAAGTTCATCCGGGATTTCATTTTTCTCGGAGAAATCTGTTTTAATTTTCATTGAATCGGATGTAGTATCGTAGTCTGTAACAAATTGATACGGATTTTCGGAGCAACTCGCTGTTCTGGGGTTTTAAATAGTTTAAAATTTGTATTCTACGTGTCAAATAGTTCAATTTTGATTTTTGTTGCATCAAAATTTTTCAACTAGAACCGGAGATACGGAGGTTTGGGGTTTTTCCCATTGATTACTATGGTAAATTCTAGAAATCTCGAGAAATATGGGTCCTAGACCTTCGGTAACCTCACTTTTTGGGGACTTAATCTTTGGGCCAAATTTGGAGATATTTCGTCAAAAGTCGCCAATTGTTTTTGAAGCTTTGATTTTAAGTGCTGTGTGTAAATTCTTGATTGCTGAGTCTTGAGGGACTGTTAGTATCATCCCTCTTATATTTCCACTAAAGTTTGCCTGTGGAAGTGTTTTATTTTGTGTGAGAATTACGTCATTTGTGAAAGCTTCGGTACTGAGTGAACTGTTATAAACGAGCTACTGGCCGTTAGTGCCTGTGAATTTTGTACAGCTGATTGTTCGACGAAATTCTAGAAGCAATAAAGTTTGTGTTCCATCCTGGCAAATTGACTCTTTTCTAGAGCTTTCAACACCAACTGGACTTTAGAAAGACGAACCCACGAATTAGCAGAGTGTTCTGCAACGATATTGAAAATACAAAATGCTTTCTTTCTTCAAGTCTGTTTATCGATAAGCTAGGATATATCTGTGTGTTGCAATAAGTATTTGGTCCCGCAGTGGTCTGGGCGCTAAACTCCGCTCCCAAAAGAACATGGCAAGTGAAGCAGCATCCGGCTTGGCCAGTGCTTGGGAAGGTCATCCCCCTCTCGGCTCGTCCGCTGTGGAACCGTGTACTCTAATGGGAGCTGGTGCACGTAAAATCCGTTGTGCCTCCAATGTCCTCCAAGTTGTTAAACGATACCTCTGGGGGTGCCGATTTCAGGTGGTTTTTGGTCCCTCATTTGGAATCGGTTCAAAATTAGGGACCAACCAGTAGAAGTCCAACCCCCTCGGGGGCAACGGCACACCTCTTTCCATGGATAGTGTCGTCTATCCATGGACACAACAACAACAATAAGTATTTCAGCTCGAAAATTTTCTTTGTAAATTATTTTATAATACCCCTTAGTCCATCCTTCAAAGATGTTGGTAGTCATGTCAGCAATCCTACCACTTTTTAATTTAGTTTTCTGATGCAGCCTCCGCCAGACTGTATGGTGGTTAGTCCATCACTCTCTACATTCATAGACCCGGGTTCGACTCCACACTTGGGCTTGGTTATTAAATTGACCATCTCTTCATAGGAGGTAACGCAGTTGACGGATATATGGTCAGCTATTGAAGTGCGATTTTTGTGGTTTAAGAAAACTTCCCATCAGAAATTCATCGTCAACTACTGGAAGTGTCATCTTGTTGCATGACAACGCCCGCCCGCACACGGACTCGGTTACACATGGTTCGCTCAGGACAGCATTTCGGTCCATGTCACCCCCAGCATGTTCCTTATACTTTTATATCTCCATGCATGCTGTTAATGCGTTGTCAGTTTTTAAAATGTATTTTAGAGAAAAATATTGACTTAAATGGGAAGGACCATAGTCAGGAAATTTTTTCGTAAGTGGTTTAATGTTTCTAAGGAATATACTATTTATGAACGCATATAATTCATGTTCATTTTATATAGCGGGAGCGGTATTCATAGTCATTCGCCCTGGCAAATAATTTATGACATCGAAAAGTGACCACTCACGACGAAATGAATGTATTCGTGGGAAAGTACTTTGTAATATGGACTAAGGGCAAGGGGGAGCAGAAGGCAGGTGCCCTTAGAATTTTGCTGAGGCCTATTCTGGCTTATTTAGAAATACGGCGATGGGTTCGCCACAGCGTTACTGATGGAGCATAGTGGAACATCCTCCCTTCCCTGTAGCCCGGATAATTCGCAACCAGTGGCTACTGATGGAAAGCATTGGTACATCCTCCCTGCAGTCCGGATTTCGCACCCAGTGATTTCCGTCTTCATGGTCCAAAGCAGTTAAGTAGTAATTGCTGGAGTATAAGAACTAATGACGACCTAGACTCTTATCAAAATAAAAACATCGTAAAAATCATAAGGCACAGAGACTTTCATGTCTTGGGTACATTGAGAGATCACCTGACAACCGAATGTTAAAGATCTTGCATTGGAGGACCACGTGCAATAAGGCTGAGAGGTAGATTAAAGAAAAAGTGGATGGATGATGTCTTGATGGACCGAAAAACTTTAAATATCTCCGACTCGAAAATTAAAGTCAAGGACAGAGCTGTCTGGAGAAACATTATGCGAGGCCAAGCGGTAGATTAAAGAATAAAACCGTTTAAAAAAATTTTTAAGTTAAACGGCTTTATTGTCATCATAACTAAAGGTGTGTAATGTTTGACGCCAAATTTGGCGATTTTCGCCAAATGTCGCCAAAATTGGCGCTATTTGATGATACAGAATGTATTAAATTGTATTGTCATCAGAACTAAAAGTAGTGTAATGTTTGATGCCAAATTTGTCGATTTTTACTAAATGTCGCCGAAATTGGCGCTATTTGATGATAAAGGATGTATGAAATTACACTGTCATCAGAACTAGAGGTGTGGGCTTAAATATCAGATCAAACTGAAGGTGTGTAATGTCTGACGCCAAATTTGACGATTTTCACCAAATGTCGCCGAAATTGGCGATATTTGAAGATACAGAATGTGTCAAATTGTATTGTCCTCAGAACTAAAGGTGTGTACCAAATATCAAATCAATCTGTCAACAGGAAGGGGGTCAAATTTCAATCACTAAATTTGACCCAATCAGGGTGAACTAAATAAAACCGTTTAAAAAGTGGATGGATGATGTCTTGATGGACCTAAAAACTTTAAAGATATCCAAGTGGAAAATTAAAGTCAAGGACAGAGCTGTCTGAAGAAACATTTTGCGACCGGCTAAGGCCAGGGCCGTAACCAGAGGGGGGGCTACGGGGGCTGAGCCCTACCTAGAAGTCTCTCAGCCCCCCCTAAGATTTTCAAAGATTTCAGTAAATTCACTGATGACTACAAAAGTTTAGCAAAACATACACTATTCCTTACAACTTGATTTGCTACTCGGGGCAGAAATTCCGAGGGGGTAAGGTAAATCCTTAAAACTGCCGCCACGCTTATCCCACGTTTCTTAGACTTGTATTTGGCAGTAAATCTCAATGAAAAAATTGTTAATGGAATAAATATTAGTAGATAAATATTTTAAAATATGACATTTTGTGAAATAAAAATTCTAGGTGAAGATGTAAAAATTGGAAGACACTCCCTTCCCCCGAACTACTAATACTTAGTCAGCCCCCCCCCAAACTAGATTCAAAGCCCTACCTAGTATGTCATCTTGGTTACGGCCCTGGCTAAGGCCCACCCTGGACTGTAATGATAATAAAGAAGAAGAGATTTCCACCTCGTCGGGCCGTTGAAGAAGCACCTCAAGCCGTCGTTAAGTGACTCAGCGAACAGAGCCCTGATTTCTTGGACGCCGATTTTGAAAGATTGGTATAAGATGGGACAAATGCTTGGATGGCATGAAGTCTACGTTAAAAAAAAATGTCTGGCAGTAGCCTAGTTGCTAAACATCGTTTTCATTAGAATACAGAAAGTGATGGAACACATCTTGGCGAGTGTTTGTGAAGATGAACACCTCTCTCGGCTGAGCTGCTTTGGGACCGTGTACGCTAATGAAAGCTGGTGCACGTAAATTTGCTCGTGGCTCCAATGTCCTTCATGTTTAAACGATACCTCTAGGGGTGCTGATTTCAGGTGCTAGGTCTCTCTTCTGGAAATGGTTCAAAATTAAGGTCCCCCCAAGTTAAGTCGGACTTCCTCCCACTGGGGTCATTAAATGGAAGCCGCTCCCTTTCGCAGCCCTATAGGGAGAATCTTGCCCCGCTCTGTGGTTGCCAGAGGACACTACAAGCAACAGAAACAACAACTCATTTGAAAAATAATGTGTACCAAATACCTTGTACGTCCGCGCATCTCTTATATTTCGTGTATAAACTGTTTGTTTAAAGGACCTTGCTTTTTGAACCCCCCTCTTCAATTTAAGGAGGGTGGGTACTATGCGCCATAACCTCTCCCTCCCTCCCGTGAACTGTTGTCTGGTGTTACTCCAGAATTAAAAGAACTTTTGCTTTCCCACTCCTTTTCCAAGACGCTTACGTACAGGATTAAGGTGGGAATGAACTAACCTTCTTTACACGATATCTGCTTTTCCTGGCGGGTGCCTTACGCAGATGAACACACCCGGGGCCCAGCTCTCATTTTTATGCTGATTAATGATGTTCGGTAGGCTAAAACTGCCGATACATACCCTCGCCAAAACTGCTCTTCAAATTAAGAAAAATCGCGTGTAATTTCTCCGCCCCGTGATCAATAGTCTTAAGTTCGCTTTTCCCAATAAATTAACCTCGTGTGAGAGTTTACTTTCAAGGTGGTGTTGGGATTGATTTTTGTTAGTATTGCTTTTGTTGGTGGCATATCCCACACACACTCTTTCCCTTACGTCGGTGATGTTTTAATATCTGGGGAGGCGATTAATGAAAGATTAACGCTTCCTTGGGCTAGCCGAATTAATAGATGCCTGAGTGCTGGCTCGTCTTTAGTCTCGTTAAAACGTGTAAAAACAGATTCAGATTCAAAAGTCACGAAAGCGGTCAATGTGACGCCACTTTAGAATAAAGTGAACAAACGTTCCCGAGTTTCGAGGACAGTCCCCGCGCGATTTTAAGATTTCTTCTATTTGTCCCCAAAATGTAAACCGGCAATTGGGGAGCAAACTTTCATTTATAATCATTATTTCTTCCCAACTTTTTAAATAATCAATCATGTTTCCTTCATTTTACGAAGACTAAAAATGCTTTAGTTGAATAAATGTAAGGTTATTTGAGAAGAGCATTGAATTTATAAAATGTTCCTAATTTTTGTTTCAGAATTGGAGAGGCAACACTTATTTGTCCCCAATTCTTTGATCAAAAGTGTGGTCACCCGGGGCCATCGCTAAACAATGGAGTTTTGAACTTATGAGTTGCCATCCCTAAAAATGAGTTTATCATTGAGGCCTGTTTTCCCCAGTCACAGTATTCTATTTTATTATTCTAAGTATTATAAATGTTATATTATTTTATTATTTTAAAACAATTTTTTTATACTTTTGTCGTACTAAAGAACTTTAGATGTAGGTAATCGTTTGGTGAATCTTGCGCCAGTTTCTTTCATGAAAATTTATCCTAAAATTCGAACATTTTGCTCTGAATGTAAAGGTAAGTGAACGCTTATAATGTATTTAGAAATTCTAAAAATATGTATGTAAATCATGTTTAGTGAATAATTACTCTGTTATTTATAAATAAATTATTTTAATCAGAAATCGTATTACTTGAGTAGTTTTTATTCTTGTAAATAAGCATGACGTTGTGATACTATTTAGACAATTTAATTTTGCCAGTTGAAAATGTTATTTATCAGTTATATATGCCTTGATTACGTGATTAAGACTTACATCTGGTACAGTGCAGAAATACAGTAAATTATAAATTATTGATTTTTGCCCGTTTATACAGAAACTTCAAATGTAGTTAATATTTTGTACAAGCGTTCATTATGCTTGCTCAATTCCTAAGTTCGATTGAGAAAGCGACAAAAGAATAATATATACTACATGAAATGTCTTTATTAAAGAATAATTAATTCAGGGATCGCGCTATAGAGCGTATTTTATCAATTTTCTCCAATATACAGGATATCCCGAAAACACTGAAATGCGCTTTAATACATCATTTGTTAAAGATTAATGTTGAATTGTTTAAAATAACGTAGGAAATACGACTACGTTCATGAAATATTCATTATAAAAATGTCTTTCTCATTTGTGTATTTAGTTATTTTAAAGTATATTAAATATCCACTTGTGAAACTAAAATAAGCAATCGTGAATCATGAGAGTAAGCGCTACTTTGTTTTTCCTTCAAATTATATGCATCTATTTTCTTTATGTCAATATGTATCCTAGCAAACAAATTAATCATGAGTTCGTACTTGAATTAGTAACACAATTACTACTTAAAACTACATTCAATAACGTTTGAAAGCACTGGGAAGCTTAAGAAATGCCTGATGTATACGTGCAGACTCGAGCATCCGTAGGCCTCTTTGGATGGCTCATCAAAATACACGCGCAGGCCCGTTACTAATAGCGAAGGCGCCGGGTCACCTTACTAAAGAGTCGACATAATTCCCCAGTCCAGTTCTGACTTGAAAGCGATGTCACTTGGTGACTGGTCATAAATGAAGCGCTCATAGTAAAACAACTTCACTTACCAATCACCGTGGCTGACAAGAAAGACAGGCTGCGATGCGGACATTTTGGTCACACCCTTCTGCCAACTGAGTCATATGACTTAGAGGGTGTGGCCATCTTACTGTGGCTGTTTCGGATTAAGATGGCCACACCACTAGGTCACATGATTCTTAGTTGGCAAAAGGGTGTGGCCAAAATGTCAGCACCGCAGTCTGTCTTTCTCATCAGCCACGCCAATCACGATGTGACTATAGTTTGCTACACCACTGTGACCCTCTGTGACTCCACAGAAGCTCTTTGGAGATCATTATAAGCGTCTCTGTGTTATTAGCGTAGGAATCTTCAGTGAAAATGTATCAGGAAATTTGACGTCTTAATAATGATAGCCCTTCCTTGTGCTGTTGGGAAGAAATAATGCGACCTTTTTGAACCGAGTTCAAGAAGAATCCTACTATATAAGGGACTTCGGGGAGGGGAATCAAACTGCCTCTTTGCAAGATGCTTTGTGTGGGACACTTGACAGAGAAGCTGCACCAGCAAAAGACAAATACTTTCGATGACATTGAACATTACGTACGTCTGCAAAGTATATCAGTCCATTTCGACTGGTACACTGGAGAGCATATGTGCAAATTAATAGGGATTTTTGCGCTACGTTTCTTTCCACGTTAACGGTAACGCTATCCGCTTTTCGGAATACTTTGATCAATTAGGTTTTGGAATTTATTCGTCCGCATGCGCTGTACAGTCCGAGGGCATTTAACGTTAGCGTTACCGTGGGAAGAAACGTAGCGCAAAAACTCCCTATTCTTTTGAGACCTGTGACGGTTCCATGCATTTTTGTGGGTGGCGACTAGTTGGAAGATTCGCATATACATCCATTTTATGTAAATAAAACATCATCTTTTACGTTAATTTCTTTCTTCTCAGAAGGGGCAATCGCCCCTCCGCCCGCCGCCCCCCCCCCTTTTAATCCGCCTTTGAGACTACGTCATATTTCGGCTGAAAAAGACGGCCATATTTGAAGCATTGTTAAGGTGGATTCATACCTGCCGCGCCGCACCGCAACCATGCCGTACTATTTCGCCGTTTTGGACCGTTGGCAGTCCGCGCGGCGAGCTTGCGGTGCCGCAAGTAAATGCACCAATGAATGCACGACATTTTTATTAGTTGTTCTTCGGCGTACTTCTCTTTCGTTTCTTCTGTTCTGCTTTTAAAAGATTCTTTTATAATGGATAATCGATTAATGTTAAAGAGAAATCAACTTATTTTAACATAGTTATCTTTAAAACAATCGAACATCAGCCATCGTTCTGTCAGAAGGCGTGTCACACACGTGCGTTCTGTCAACACTCAACAAAAATACTCTAGAAAAGCTCTTCTGTAATTGGCTGTAGCTTTGCGGTCGCTGCGGAATGTCTGTTCTTGCCAGATTTTGCGCAAACCCTCGGCGCTCGCCGCGCGGGGGCCGTGTTGCCCCGCCACGTGACGTCATTGCGGCGTCTTAGCGGTGCGGTACGGCCAGTATGAATCCGGCTTTATAAAGTTTTTTAGTCGCCAGCTCGCATTTCGCCTAGTGGCAAAATTGGGAACTATTTCCACTCTTTTTTTTTTCAAAATTTGTTGCCTTTCTAGCAGACAGAGACATAGTGACAAACTGAAATCATAAACACTTCTCAATTTTTCTGGGCATTGTCAAAATAGGAATTAGACATTTAAAACCGGTTTATCCAGAAACATGTAACAGTTCCAAGCATTTGCTAAATATTAAACCCCTGCAAAGGCATAATTTTCCTGTTCACTTACAGTATAACAATCTTCAAGCAGATGGTGTTGTTCTCTAGCCCCAGAGTTCTCTTACTGGGAAAAGGAGAAAATAATTAAATTTTCTAAAGAGAGAATCAGAACTCTCTTCAGAGAATTCTTGAAATAATAATTTAATTTTAAAAGTGTCATGCAAAAGCACTTTAAAGAGATTGTGGAGGTGGCTTTTATACTTAATGAAAGCCTCTCAACTCACATTACGTAACTAAATTTAATCACCGTTCTCTCAAGCGTCTGCAGAGTGTCTTGGAAACTTGTTTTTTAAGGCTTCCAACCCACTATTGTGAGAGGCAGTGCAAGGTTTCGTAGCTTTAACGGCGAAACTGTTATCAGTTTTGAAATTACTGAGGATGGGATTTGTATGGTGAAAATATGCAAGCCTTTTAATCCTCTGAGAGGCAAAGAAAAAACAAATTCCGCTCGCTGACCTCCAGCTTCTGTGCTTAAACTTTTTACTTCGTTCTGCGAAGTAAAAGTATATATTGTCATAGAGAACAATTTTCTGCATTCAGATTTTGACTTGAAAATTGATTTTCCTTATCTTTGAAGTCGGGCGTTTCATTTTGAAAAACAGTGAGTTCCCTTTAACTTGCTTTTGAAGTGATGTCTGTACAAACTTATGTACGTACTAACATGAATTTCTTTTCGTGTCTTTTTTATTTATCTTGCATAACTCAAAAACAATCAGCCGTAAAATGTTAAAATTACGTACCGAGGTCTGTTGTAACATGTACACCCTCCAAAAAAAGTATTCGAGCAAGAGAGAAATTTCCTACGTTGGTTTCGTATATTTAAAATTATTTATCATAGAATATGAATTAGGCTATGTATAAGTATGACTTTCCATATTTCTATCAAGTTGTGCATTTTTCAAAAACTCAATTATTATTCGCAAATCTAAAATTGGAAATTTCTCTCTTGCTCGAATACTTTTTTTGGGGGGTGTACATTCATCCTCCTTTTGGATGTAACATACACTGGATAGCTTACTGGGTCATTCAAAAGATTTTCAATAGATTAAAGTCTGTGGACAGGCATCGTCTGGGTCATGTCCAAAATCTTACCAGCTGTTTCCAAGTTTGGCGAAGAACTCCAATTTTGACGTGAAAGTTAAATTTGGCGATGTTTCACCCAAGTTTCTCATAGTTTGGCTATATATTTCTATTACTATGCGAGAAAGAAAACCAATTAAGACGCCATGCTCAAACTCACACCCAGTATCATCAAGATTGTTGAATTTTGGCCAAATATCGCCAAAATCGGCCAAAGAACCTAACTCGTCGATATTTGGTGAGATCGCTAAATCTCTATGCTATTGAAGCACCTCATCTCACTTTCAAATAAAATACGTTTAAATTAAGGACATTATATAATGTAAGAAGTCATGTGGTGTCCACTTCAGATTTTTTTTTTTTTTTTAGCAACTAAAATAAGTTTAATATTTTCCAACTTTAAAGCTTGAAAGTAGCATTTTGTACTGATTCTCTTTTAAATAAAGAAACATGCTAGTTTGTAAAGATCAAAACTCCATAGCGTATCTGTAGCTCAGTTCGGAGGGGCGCCATTCTCGTGGACGAAGGGTTGCGGGTTTGAACTTGGAACTAACTAAAGACCACCGTGCTCGCTAATGGCGGCTCTTTGGCACGTAAAATACGTCGAGGTCGCAATGTCCTCCAAGTTCCCATTCAAAACTATACCTCTGTGGTTGGCAAACTAAGTCAGGGATCTTCTGCCTGATACTTTCTTCAAAATTGCCTTGCCGGCTCAATTTTTTTCGAGTTGGAGGGTAAAAAAAAATATCAATTTATTAATGCATATTTTGATATATATATATATATATACATTTTTAAAGAATAACACTATTCTCATATAGGATTTCCAAAATCGTGTACAGTGATGCCATCTAGTGGGTATAAAAGTAAATTAAAGTGTTTGAAAGCAAAACGAAATAACTCGGGAAAGATTACGTGAAAAATAAAAAATTTCCTACTGCCCGAGCTACACTCGGGATAATCCAGAATAGAACGTTTTACGAGAACGCTCAGATCGGGCAAATCCAGTGGTAAGGGATTAAGAGTTCCGTTAACGATTGGTAGTGCTGCTATCTATCGTTTCCTAAATGAGGTAGGAATGAACTCTTCGGGAGTTTGTGGTAGAAATTAAAACTCTAGGCAGGTGCTGCCGCTATCGATCTAATCCGGATTTGGGCTTGGTACAAAACGCTGACAAAAACAGAAGTACTCAGGCCCTATTAATCTATGAAAAACATACAAAAAAACCACACGTTAGAACCAGCAGCCGTTTCAAGGGTCCAAGCTACTAAGCAACGATGTGCACAAAAGAGAAATTTTAAAGCGAATATGAAAACCTTCGTCGTATCCATTGGCGCATATAAGGAGGGGTGTTTAGGAGGTTTGGATATACCCCTTAGTATACGCTAATGTTGGCTGAAAAACGCTAATGTTGGCTGAATATGCACTTTTTATATCTTTACCTCAAAAAAAATATACGTTGAACATATTTTTAAATTTCATATAAATTTAGAAAATTTTATACAATTAAATCTAAATAAATTTAATGACAAATACTGTTAAAACAAAGAAACAAGATTTTCGTCGAAATGAGTCCAGAAATTTAGTTAACACTGCACTGACTATAAAGAAACATAAGTTATGGGGGGGGAGGAGGGGGCGAAACTGGCCGCCTTGGCGCCTAGTATAGATGAAATTTTTTACAAAATATTTATAGTAAAATTTACTGCCAATCAAATTTTATAGTAAAAATGGACCCCTCCTATGTTAAAGCCATAGCTATACGCCCGTGGTCGTGTCAGAACGGAGAAATGTAAACGCGCACTGTGCTGTTCTTGTCTCTGATAGGTGTAAAATATATTTAAGCCCGAATTCGTCTCTTGTGTATTTTATTTATCTGCCTCTCTTCTCTGTTACAACTGCCTCATCGTTTACAGTGTGACTTGCATTTTATTGGCGTAAGAACACGGTGAATGTACGATAAATCCTACAGGGATGCACCGTTCGTGGTTTTCAAAGAAACGGAACTGAAAAACAAAGAACTGAGCAGGAGAAAGAAGGGGGGGGGAAAGATATTTTAAGGAAAGAACTTTTGGACTTCTGCTATCGTGAGAAACACAATTTAGAGGATTTGGGTATTTGTTTAGAAAATGTTTTTACATCACATAAGAGACTGTTTGATGTTAAGGACTAAATACGCAAATAACAAGCGGGTTTTCAAAAAGCATTTTTAAAATCATGTTTAAAATCATTACTACCAGAATCTCGTTCTAATCGGAATTTTCTTAACCCCTTTAATGGTCGTATTATTTTCAAGAAAACGGTCGTAAAAGTGCCTATTTTTTTAATTCCATAAAATTGTATAAAAATAAGTGCATGTATTCATTTAAAGTTTTGAGCATTTCTTAGCACGAAAGGAAAAAAATAAAGTTAAATTTCTAGGAAATGCCAACATTCAGGGTTATGGTGACTGAATGCGTGTGTTGTGTAGTAAGCAGGGAATCATTAAAAACGTATGTTTTAAACACTAAAGGAAATAATTTTATTAAACTTACTTCGTAAAATAAATAAATATTTTAATGTTTTCTTTGAGCATAAAGTGAGCTAAGATTGCTCAGTGCATATCACAAATACACGTATTCGAGTACTGCTACCGTATGTTTAAAAATAAACTATCTCCGAATTACGTTAAAAATAGTCTGGTGTTGTCATCTGCAGTGTAAAATAAGATATAAAAAGAAATCCACGCATAAGAATTGAAATGCTGCTATCTTTCCGTCGCATAACATTGGAACACTATTGCCCGGAAGTATCACGCCCACGAGAGATAGAGGGAGAAAGCTTAGCCCATGATTTTGACGGGAGTAAGGCTTAACCCATTCGTGCCTGGATATTTTTGCGACTTTCGACGATTTTTGCTAACAACAGCAGTAATTGATAACTTTCTGATATCAACTTTTTGAACAAGGGATGATTTCATTTAAAATCATTATGTATAAAAATTGAAATGTCAACATCCTGCTTGGCCATATTAAAATATCTTGTGGAATTGAGGTTCAATACTCGCAAATAAAGGCTAGGAAAAATAAATAACGTTTTCGACTGATAGCGAAAATGCCGTCCCAAAAAAGGGACGCTAGGCATAAATGGGTTAAGGGGTAAATATTTCGAGCATAAAAAGTTTATGTTGGGTTGTTTGCTGAAAATGCAGATTGCCCTAATAGAAAGGTTTTGTTTATACATTTCAACTATCGGAAGATTTCTGTTTCCAACAAGGTGGTATGTTGGAGCTACAATTGATCAGAAAGGAAAAAAATTGTTTGTTTGTTTTATTTAATTTTTTTTTTTGAGATTTTGTTATGAGGATAAGAAGTTTTCTCACACAGTTGGCTGCGCAGCCGCCTGTATCAGAAAACTTCTTCAGCTCTGTGGCGCCAGTTGGGCTATTCGATCGACCGCCATGCTGTTGGTAGTTAAGTGGATCGGTGGCAATGGTTGCACTTTTTCTGAGTCGAATAGTCCATCCACTTGGTCTCCTGTATTGATGTGAAAATGCTGGCACTTCGAAGGATTAAAAAAGTATGTGTAATCAACTCACATGAGTATACATTTGGGTTTTTCTTTTTTACCTCTTTTTGCCAATTATCCTCCTCCCCATTTTCCTCTCCTGGAATAACCATTGATAGATAAGTACATTTATCTTTTTCTGTGGCTTTCTCTATTTATCGAAGGGGAGGGTATGGAATCTCTCCCGAGAGATAACAGACGGAATAGTAACTGCCTAAGGGAGAATATTTTTATTCTTCGGGGGGCATTGCTTATCTCGTCTAGTGCTTAGAAACTAATCTAATACATATTCTATAAACGCACACACACACATATCTATATATATATATATAAATAGTCGAACTCGCTCAGTGGAACATGGCTAAAGGAATATAACGCTTACTGAAATAAATTTTCAATGCGCCAAACCATAATAATTAGTCAATGTTATCCCGTATAATGGAATATTCCGCTTATCGTAATAAACTTTCGTATCAACTTGAATATTCCACTAACGGCCGTATTCATCAAACACTTGACACGTGAATTAACCCTAACACCCGTGTTAAAATCATGGGTAAGATATCTTGCCGATGACTTTAACACATGTAATTGGATTATCCTCGTGTCAAGTATTTGGTGAATACGGCCGTGCGCGGATTCTACTGTATATATATATATATATGTGTGTGTGTGTGTGTGTGTGTGTGTGTGTGTGTGTGTTATGTATAAAGGGATGATGAAAAATACTTTGAGTTTCTTTCAATTAAAAGCGGAATATTTTTGCTGTGTTATTTGTTTTCCAGTCATACACCAATATCTGCGCCTTTTCTTCAAACAAGCAAAATACAGTTTTCGATTGAGACTGATTGTCACCATTTTCTGAACCTCATCCTCGGTTAGATATCACCATATACACTGTTTACGAATGGATACGATTGGTTACGATTGGAGAAAGAGGCGGAGCTATTTTTGACTACCCTACGTGGTATGTGTTCAAGTAGGACTGCTCGTCGAAATCTGTATATTTTCTGCCAATTGAACTAACTGAAATATCACACGAAACTCTACCCTTCTCTCCTCTCAGCCTCATTATAAATATATTACGAGTATAGTTAGGAAATGCCTGGCGAAGATTGTAAAATAGTTTTAGTAGGCGATTATAATATAAATTTCAATTCCGAAGAAGTGTTTTATGAAACAAGGAAGGAAAACACAGTACACTCATAGATTATGAGACACTTTTCAAACAGTATTTAACCGTTTGACTGCTATGCAGCGCTATTGCGCTTTTAGAATGTACATTCTCCAAAAGAAGCATTCGAGCAAGAGAGAAATTTCCTACATTGGTTTCGTATATTAAAAATTATTTATCATAGAATATGAGTTAGGCTATGCATAAATATGACATTCCATATTTCTATTAAGTTGTGCGTTTTTCAAAAACTCAATTATTTTTCGCAAATCTAAAATAGGAAATTTCTCTCTCGCTCGAATACTTTTATTGGAGGGTGTATGAGGATTTTGATGGATAGCAGTCAAACGGTTAAAATGGTAGAGGATAGTTGGATTATGCTTAGCAAAGGTTGTAAAACAGTTTTAGTAGGTGGTTTTAAGATAGATTTCGGTTCCAAAGATGCGTTTTATTTTTATTATTCGCTCAAACAAATTCCCATACTTTCATTGTGTCCCTACAGAGAATTTCATAATTCTCTCAACAATAGTTAGGTCTGTAGACAACTTTAAAATAGGGACGTTTAATTTCGGACACCCGGCACGCCGTTAATGAACTTACATAGATTAAAATTGTAAGATATGATCTATTCGGGCTAACTTCACAATCATGGGTAATGACTACGAATGTAAATCATATCCGAAGCTGTAATATGGAGAAATGCCACCTACTTGATCAATGTTACCAGATGTCGCTGCGAACAATTTGCGACACACTGCACAGTGCGCATGTGCGAGTACGGGCATTCGGAAGACCTGCGATTGATGAAACAGCCAGTCATAGCCTGGGCACTTAAAGTTGCTATCACACGACAGCTCTATGCACTGCAAAATGCATGTACTGCACTTTCGCGCTGCATTTTGCCCGTCAAAAGCAATATATAGGGGTTGTTTTGCAGTACGAAAATACCACCTAGACGAAAGGCGCAGAGTTGCAAACTTGGCGACGTTATCGCTCTTTCTGTGACAAATACCGACTACTACTGGCTATTTTTACGACGAAGCAAAATTAGATTCGTGATTTCCGCACGTGGGGATTTTATATATGCGTGTCTGCATTCTCAAGTAAAAGAATGAACGATTTGGAGCAACATTGTCTTTCCATAATTGCGGTAACTGATTTCATTAATAAAATTGGCTTCGATTTCTGTCGTCCACATTGCCGACGTGAAGGCAGCCATCTTGAATTAAGGCGTGGATATTTCTTGTGCTCTGATTGGCTGATTTCGCATTGCATGCCTTACTTTTTCAAACAGTGCTGAAAAAAGTCAGGCTTCGAGAAAAACGCTATCACACGATGTTTTTGTCCTACTGAAGGGCAAAATTGCAATGCGAAAGTGTAGTGCATTGCATTTGCAGTGTGTAGAGCTCTCGCGTGATAGCACCTTAAGAGGCCTCTGTAGTCTTCTTGTGGAGATTCAAGTCCCAATGCTTTGCTATGGAGAAAAGTGCCTTAACGCCTCATCATTTTTCTCAGGAAAGTATTAGGTATTTTTAAATGAAATTTTCCCGAGTGAATCTAGAGAAGTATTCGCAAGGATTGCGCGAATCAGATTTGAGTTAATTTAGCCGTAAAAGATTTTATTGCAGTCTAGAATTTATGTTACTTTTCAGACTGCAATAAAATCTCTTTATCAACTCAATAAAATTGACTCAAATCTGATTCGCGCAATCCTTGCGAATAGTTCTCAAGATTCACACAGAAAAATTTCATTTAAAAATACCTAATACTTTCTGAAAAAAAGGATTCGGCGTTAAGGCACTTTTCTCCATAGCAAAGCATTGGGACTTGAATCTCCGCAAGCCGACTACAGAGGCCTCTTAATGACGTCTCTCAAACTAGTAGAGTCAGGTGACCTTCTTCTCGATTACTAACTGGTTGAATGTCCAAACCGTAATGGAGTGGAAAGTCACCTGACTCTACTAGTCTGAGAGACATCATTGAGTGCTTAGGACGTAATGAAGATCAGCCCTGGAATAATTATGGAATCCATGGACTGGTTCCGGTTTTGAAACAGCGGACAGTAAGTGATGAAATATTTGTAATACAAGACGTTTCTATTTATACATTTTTCTGTTTTAAAACTTTCTTCTTATTTTTCAAATAACTATTTCTTTTTCTTCACCTATTAAGAAATTTACACTATTTCCTTTGTTTGTAATGCCCCAAATAAATATTGCATCAACATTAGTACAGTATAACCTCGATATCTCAAAGTCGAAGGGACACCGTAAAAATTCGAGCTATCGAGTTTTCGAAGTAACAAAGTGAAATAAAGGGGGGGGGGGGGTATTTTGTTATGCAAAACACATTTATTCGAGATATAAATGATTTCTAGATATCGAGGTTCGAGATATAGAGGTTAAATTGGTTAAACAAATTCATTAAAATTCATTTTTATAAATATTACATATAAATGTTTTAATAAAAATTAGATAAATATATTTTGATGAACAGATATAGTTTACATTTTTTTTCTTTTAAAATAACTTTCTTTCCCTAGACTTTTAAGAAACTTAATGCTACTATACGAAATTTATAAAATGATACAAATAAATCTATAAGTGTCAAAAATAACATAAATAAGTTTGAAGAAGTTCATTTTTATAGACAAATATATTTTGATAAACACAAAAAACTTTTTACATTTTTTAACTTTTTTTCACTTGTTAAAAAATTTAATACTCTTTCATAAAATTTACAAAATGCCTCAAATAAATCAATTTGCATCAAAATGCACATAAGCCATCTCATCAGGATGCATTGTGATAAATGTTAAATAATTACTGACACAATCAAAACACCCATTACTAGAAATAATTTCAGAGTAAAAGTAATTAGGTCTTTTTATTTTTTAAATTTTTACTTCAACTGCAACTTTTTATACCACATAAATGATATGCTACCTGCTAACTCGTGCAAATGACATTTTAAATGGAACAGTGATCATGTTTCAAAGCAAATCAACTGATTCGAAAATCAGCTCATCTGTACTGCAAATACTTATTTTCAATATTTATTTATTAGAAGTGGGGGTAAAGCAATTTGGTTAGAAAACGAGTAATGAGTTCTTTGAACCGCAGGGAATTTTTTTTTCATGTTCATCCCCATCGATTAGTTCAGACCAGTATTTTGTTACGTGCACTTAGTGGGACGAGGAGGGAACCTAAAACGATTAATTTTTACTCGAGTCTAAAATATCGCTTTAAAAAAAAAGAAGGGAAAATGGGGGAAATAAATAATTAAAACAAGCTTGTTGTTTAAATTAATTAATTGACTGTGAATTATCCAGTGTAAACTTTCTATGTTGTTCATGGCTTGAATTTTTATTTATTTTTTTTTAATCATTTTGCATGCAGTGCTACATTATAAATAGATTTAATGTTGCGTAATAATATAGAAAAGGTTCAAATAAATCGCGTAATACGCAACTTTATATTCGAGGACGAAGAAAATTGTGTTGCAGATTAAAATTGCGTATCAAAATTCTACATCTTTTATTTTTGAGAAATACTTTAATAAATATATACAGGCTTAAAATATAAAGTTTAAATAATAAAGACACACACATGCATTTAGAACATACAAAATATGAACATACCGTGTGTTATTTTGAAGGCGAGTTTTTCTTCATGACATTTGCAAGTTCGACTTGCATTTTAATTTTAATATTAATGCTTCAAAATGTTCACAGAAGAATTATATCCAAATTACTCTAAATGTGACACAACTAATGCTCACCCTTTTTAAATTTTTATTCAAAGAACTGTTTACAATTTATTTTTAATGAAATAAAACCAATGCTCAATATTTATAAATTAAAGAAAGAGTTATTTTTAAATATGTGATTGAAATAAAACTTGTATCATGATTCTTTTTCTTTTTCAAGCTTTATACAGGAAGAAAATAAACTAATATTGTTTCATCGTAAAATCACAAACTGAAATCATCTACGACAATGGGGGTTTGCCACACAGACACTGATCTCTTTTTAAATTATTCAGAATTTTATTTCTATTTTGTGGCAATTCTTAAAAAAAAAGAATAATAATAAAAGAAGAACGCAGACGATCACGATTCTTTTTCGGCGGTGCCACTGTAACAAAACACACTCACATCGGAAGTTAGCATGGGTGAAATAACCCCCGTAATGTGTGCCGGGAATGCGCGGCGTAAAAAGGAAAAAAAAAAAATTACGTCACGTACTCAGGGCTTCCCACGTGCCTGGATAGTGGAGGGAAAACATCATCTCTTCCATGCCCCAATCGCGGCCTGTCGTCTTTTCTTTTTTATTATTATTATTATTTTGGGGAAAGGAAAGGGATGATCCGTTAGTAGACGGGAGATCAATACGAACGTCCACATCTTCCGAACATGTTCTTTTTTTTTTTTTTTCAAAGGGGGGGGGAAGAGGGGGAAGTGCATATAGTAGAACTGGATAGTGAAAAAAAAAAAAAAAGATGTCACTCACCGATGCTGGTGGATAGGATCGTAGGGATGGCAAGATTTCGGAGAGAAACGGAGCGGTTGACCGCTAGAGGGCGTAGCTGGGAAATGGAATGAGGAGGATGAAGATGAGAAGAAGCGCGGGAGCAGACGCGCGCGCCCCCTGGTGGATTGCCTTATTTCGTACGGAAGAGTGAATTCGTTAAATAGTTTGGCGCACGCCGGAGAAATATTCTTTTCCTTTTTGGTTTTTGGGGAGCTCAAAAGAAACAGTTCCACCTGGTTTGAGCTTCCCTTTAAACTGGCGGGATTCGTTCTTTTTATTTATACATTTTTTGTTCCCTTTTTTTCTATCTCTCTCTCTCTCTTTCTTCCTCTTTTTTTTTTTCCATCGTTCGCTTTTAGAACACTGATACATGCTCGGAAGAGAGTAAATATTATCGATCATGGCGGATGAGATAACGTCCCGATAACTACAGGTGTTTTATTTTTTACTTTTACAGTGTAAATCTCTTCTTTTCTTTTTACTTTTTACTTTTTAATCTTCCTTCGGGGAGTTCAGTTTTCTTCGAGAGTGCTGGGCAAGAGTTAATTAGAAATATTTTAATGAAAGAGGGGGGTGCTGCTAAAAAGAATATGTAAATAAATTGAGATTACCCACTCTTTCGAACAGTAATTAACTTTCATAAAAGTGAATTTAAAACTGTTCTCTCTCCATATCTCGCTGTTCCGCTGTTTACATATTGATCACCCTCTATCCGTACGCACGGTTACCTACTCTGGGGCAGGTTTCAGTGAAGGAGGATAAATTATTTTGAAACATTTATCCGAACTGATCATTATTTATTTATACTACGATAATTATTTATGTGTCCAAACAGCACTAAGGAAGGGAATTACAGAGACTTCAATTTTTATGAAGGACTCCAAACTGTACAAGTTTGATACTTACTGTAAAATTTAACTACATAATGAACTGTGGATTTTTTAATTGTTAACACATAACTTTAATTTCTTTCTTCTGTCATCGCCTGACATAATCTGTTCTCTGGTTATTTGGTTCTTAATATACAAGATGTCCCGAAAAGCTATTTGTACATCACCTAATTATTGTGTGACCTAGGCTTTTGTTCTCTAAATATTGATCATATATGATAAATTACAAAGTCACGTAAAAAGAAGGCACAGAATTTTATGGTATGGATTAAAATTTTCAAAAAAATTCCAATTGGTAAAATTTGCCTCATGCTTTACTTAGGTGATGTACAAAGTTTCAGCATTTCCTCGTAAAAAAGGCTCAGAGATATGCTTAAACAAAGTTGGTGAGAGACTATACAATACCAATAACAGCAGAAGTATTATGTATTTATGCAACAATTGTTTTCTTTCATAATTTGTGTACGACTCTTAAAACGAGAAGATCTGGTGTCATTTTTTCCCATGGAGAGACACTGGAAAATCGTTTACGTCAGCATGCATTTATTTTCCTATCTCCCACACATTTACGAGCAAAATGCTCAAATTTTGTATATCACCTAATTAATTTATGAGATATGTTTTACTAATTTTGAACTTTTTCTTTAGAGGGACATACAAAAATTTAAACCGTACTAGCGGACCCGAAAGATGTTGTCCTGTATTGAATACGAAAATTTCAAGCTGTAACAATCTGGACCGTTTTGAGGAAAATTTTTATTAAATTTGATAAAAATACTTCCAGGAGAAAGCACATGGCTGTGTGGATAAGACACTCAAAATTGTACACCGCTGAAGTGTAAATGTCCTGGGTTTGGGACCCATCACCTGGCTGTCGATTTAGCGGTGTAGTCGGTTTTTTCCAGTTGGAACGTGGATACGCTTTAAAACTCCTTAGAAAGTGTTGCGATCAAGACCCCCATCCTAGGCAGATCGCTCTTGCATAGCGTTGTAATAACAAGAAAACAAACAAACCCAGAAGAAAACCGCCTAATGAATACAGCTATTTATATCAGTTTGAAAAAAGGCATCATTTGAAATTTTATGCTCGTATTACCCAAGTGATCTTATTTGCAATTTGAAAATTTATGAACTTTAAGAAACACATTTACACACAGTCCTTCCTTGTGCTTTTAATGTGGCGTAAAACTGACATAATTTCCACCCTGTTTCATGTTTTTCAAATACATACGACTCTGAATTTCGTTTAAAAGGTGTAAATCATTTTATGCGGGAGAACTCGCCAAACATGGCAATCCAAGGGCGAGATTCAAGTGAAACACAATTCGAACGTTTTCCGAGTCGAACTGGGGAAACCTCGAAATACTTCAATGTTTCTTATTCAACTGAAACAAAACAATCGTGTTTTGTTCACGTGACAGCGCGATAGGTTTGTTCATTGGAAGTATTCTGGGGACTGAACTGGGAGCTGTGGACTGAAAAAACGTTCGATTCGAACTCGATCGCGCTCGTTTCACTTGAATCTCGCCCTTAATGGTCATTTTTCAGTTTAGGCTGCATAATTTGATAATCTCCTGCTAGTGTAGTTTTGGGGGCAGTTAATGCTCGTTGTAGAGCAGTCTGTTTACTGAAATAAACACGCTGTTCATTTTCAAGATGCACGGTCAAATGTATAAGCGCAGGATATGGGAAAATTGAAAAAGCGCTAAATTTGCTTCATTGTTGTTGATGATACAGTAGCAACAATGAAGCAATTTGGCGTTTGATAAGGCGCTATTTCGTCGTAACGCAATTTTAGCTCTGCCTACCGGATCCAATTGTGAATCTAAACCATTTTCGAATCAACATAATCTCGCAAACAAAATTTCATAAAAATCCGTCTAGCCGTTTAGGAGGAGTTCAGTCACATACACACGAACAGAAGATTTTTATACATAAAGCTTTATTTAGTTTTAACATCCAGAAAATTTTAATCGATATCGTTAAATTCTGTATCTTCCTTACTTGATAATTTATTGTATTCGTCTTTGATAAATATTTGAAGAAAAAAGGCTAGGTAGGTCTTTTTGATACACCCTGTGTGTACAGAACATTAACCCACTACGGTTGATTCAGTTTTATCATTGGCTGAGTTAGAATGCGAAAATTTCTATTTTAGTTACAGAATGTGCTCAAGAGGTTCTGTTAAATGTAAAATACTATATACCACTTCAGTTTTCCAACTTTGATAAGCAATTCAGCCGCAGCAACTCTAAAGCTAGAAAAGTATACACAATGCCGATATTGATTGAAAGTTATTAGAACGAAAATTTTGTGATGAAAAAAAAATCTGATGTGGCCACCGCGACTTACTTCCATTAAATTATATAAATTTTTCATCCAATTCATTCAGATTTATTTAGTTTAAAATTAAGATACGATAATTCAATACCATTAAGATTGGGCGATTTCGCTCCAGATAAAAGAGATATCTCGAAGCTGTCTTCAGTTTTAAAAACATATTTCTGTCGATATTTTGCCCAAATTCTCCAAGCTTGCAGACAGTTGACTAGATTTTGGCCATGACCCAAACAATGACTGCCCATAGACTTTTAATGCATAGAAGCTGGCCATAGATCTTAATTTATTGAGCGTCTCTTGCGTGACTCTGTAAATAAATTTTCCATGCACTTCATACAAATATTTTATTTGAAACTGAGATAGAGAACTTCAATCGTATTAACCCTTTAACGCGCAGTGATCCCGCTCTGGGAACACCAAACTCTGACGTTTTGGCTGTTCCAGTCGCGGAGAATAGATTTGATTGCTATAAAAATAGTTGCGGGTGACCTAGCTCCTTGAGAATCCTTTACTTCTTAGCACGTCATTTCCCGTCAAAAAATGGTCACGACTATTTTTAACAGCACTGACATCTGCTGAAAAATGGAAGAATGGGAGAACATTCTGGATAGATTGTCCAATGCTGAAAAAAAGGGCAGCCGTTGCCATCGCTCGACTTAACTACCAGCAAGATGGCAACGGCTGCCCTTTTTCCAGCATTGGGAAAGGGTTGCGCCTCAAAGGGTTAAGGTGTGGAGATTTCTGGGAGAGAATGAGACGCATTACCAAACTTGGTTCAGCATACCTGCCAACTCTACTGGATTTTTCAGGAGACTACTGGATTTTGATGGTTTCCCCTGGTCTCCTGGTTTTACATTAAAATCTCCTGGTTTTCTAACATTTTGAAGCTTTAATAATCGACACATTTATTTTCCCACCATTTTTGAAAGATTACCGCTCTCTGGGTCTATTCATTCAGTATATGGACCAATATACAATGGTATTTTGGTCCAATAATAAAGATTTGTGCTTATATCGATTACACATTTGTGAAGGATTCTTGAAAATGTCAGAATTAAATGGCAAATCGTTTAATTGTATCCTTTTTTGAGAGAATTCAAAGTCCCGAAATTTTACTACTTTTGTTGTTTGTCTAAGAAGAAGATATTTTGTAAAATTTCGAACATTTAAGAAAAAAAAATTTGTGGACGTAAAGAAACATTGAAGTTTTATTCATTTTATGTTAAAAGAATTCTTCTATTTCTCTGTGCTCTTTTACAAATTCTATTTTTAATATCAAGACCTTATGTGTGATTGAAATTTTAAACATAAATTGTTATTAAAAGCAAACTTTTCATTTTAAAAAACATAAGTGTCGTGTTATGTCAAATTATATATTTTTTTAATTATATATAGAATAGATGGCGAAATTTAATGTGTGTAAAAATTTTTGAAGAGTGTTATGTGACGTAGATAAGTAATTAGGACTTTAAGATTATGATACCACATAAATCTACTGGATTTTCTTAGTTAGATGTTGGTAGGAATTGTTCAGTTTTAAAAGCTTATTTTTGGTGCCAAATTGGCTGGCATTTCTTCAAAACTCGCCGAGGTTGGTGACAATTGGCAACATTTTTGGTATGATCTAAATAACGACTCTTTACAGACTTGTGTGACCATAATGCGTTGAAACTGTCCGTAGGCTTTAATGTATTGAAAGTCTCTTGCGTGACTCTGTAAATAAACTATCTAGTAGATAGGAACCAAAAAAGGAGGTTCACGACTATATGTTACACCAATCCTAAATATAAAATTCAAATATTCTACGATTAGCAGTTTTTGAGATATCCCGTTTAATTCAAACGAGCGAAATTCGATCAATCGGAGCGAATTTTCGATCCTTTACGTACTTGATAATGCACTTCTCCTTTAGAGGAGTTTTTCTATCACTGAGCGGAGCAAAATATTCGGGGGGGGCGTTATCAGTATTTTGGTAAACAGGAAGCGGGACGTGGATTGCTCGGAAAAAGAGTATTTAACCCTTTGAGGCGCAACCCTTTCATAATACTTCAAAAAGGGCAGCCGTTGCTATCGCTCGGCTTAACTGGCTGTGCCGCCACAGCCAGCTGTCGTCAAAAAAGGGTCTCTAGATCTGTGACACGCGATGAACGTTTCGATCGTCCGCCATCTTGCTGGTAGTTAAGTCGAGCGATGGCAACGGCTGCTCTTTTTTCAGCATTGGGCAATCTATCCAGCTGTTCTCGCAGTCTTCCATTTTTCGGCAGATGTCAGTGCTGTTAAAAATAATCGTGACCATTTTTTGACGGGAAATGACGTGCTAAAAAGTAAAGGATGCTCGTGGAGCTATGTCACCCGCAACTATTTTTAAAGATATTAAATCTATTCTTCTTGACTGTCAACAGTTAAAACGTCAGAGTTGGGTGTTCCCAGAGCGGGAACACTGCGCGTTAAAGGGTTAAAGAGCATTTTTGCGTTAATACTGTGGGTTTCGATGTAAAGAGGTCGAAACCGACATTTTTTTCCTTTCACTCCGTCTTTGATCATTATTTTCGCTCCTTTGAATTAAGCATGTGCAAGTGCGTGCTACATACATGCATGCGTACGTAGATACAGACGTCAATAAAAAACTAGTCACAATGGACTTGCGGTTGGTCAAAGTGGATTGTATATGCATATATTCGAGCGTAAATAATCCATGCGTACGTTTAGGCATCTTTCAAACACTCTTCAAAGTAAATTTAAAGACTGACAAAATCGATTTTTTTAATGAAAATCTGCATACACTGAAAAAAAATGTTTTGCTGATTCAGCAAAAATTTCGTTAAATCAACAAAATTATCCGGCTGAAATAGCGCCAACGAAATTTTTGTTAAATTTTTAAAAAAAATTAATTATTTGGTTATTTCAACAAAACATTTCGCCAATTTAACCAGTTTGGTTAAAATAAACAAATGTTTTGTTAATTTAACTAAACTCTTCCAATGGTTTATTTGGTTAAAATTGGTCAAATTATTTGGTTGAATTGACAAAATTTTTTTTTGTTAATGCTTGTATTCATGGCTCATTTAACAAGATTATTTTGCGGATTTTACTCTTATTTTTTTTTACCCACAAAACCGCTAGTTGAAAGTTTCAAAGATAAAACTAATTAATTTATTTATTCATCAAATTTTACGTTTTAACTTTTTTTATATATCTACAATTTCCATTTGAAGAAATTCAAGTCACTTTCTTTTTTGTTGTTGCGATCCATCAGACACAGTCAGGATCGCTTTTCGGTTCATGATAAAATAAATATATATCTTTAAGTAACACCCAAGATTTGCACAAGGACTTCACTCTATAGTCACTAAGTAATCGAAACAAGGCTACCGTCACTACTGCGACCATTATATGAGATCACGTTGGAAAGTGATTAGAGACGAACGCATCGACTGCACAGTGGCTACACATCACCGTCACAATGACAGCACGTCACCATCACAATGACCACACGTGACTGAATTGTAACCGCCGCTTTACTGTATCTTTCTTGGCACGATGATATGTAAGAAAGACGCCGCTGTGTAGTCTCAACAGTGACAGCAATCACACCGCACATCCACTAAACAGTCACAGTAGACATGGCTACGGTCACCACTGTTACCGTTATGTGTGGTCACGTCCGGGCGTCACCAAGGGCGAACATATCGACAGCACAGTGTCTACACATCACCTTCACGATGGCCACTCTTGACTGCATTGTAACCGTCACTTCTAGCCACGGTGCTGTTAAGTTGAGTGGCTCATGAACTTTTTGGAACAAGGTAAAGAAGGATGACACCACTGCACTGTACAGGCTTTCGACCCAGGTTCCTTGTGGAGGCACCAGTTCTGGTCGACTGCAACCATGGACAAGAGAAACATGTTGCCTTCCTCATTGAAACACGTCCCTCGCTCTCAAGCGGAAACTTTTTGATCGGCCCTTGTATTTATTTATTAATATTTCCATTTAAATTTTCAGTACATCGATTGATTAATATTGGTGTGATATGAGTGTGGTGGTCTAATAGACAGGCATTGGATGGATTTCTTGATCTCCATACTCCCTAGCAGCACAAATAGTTCAAAAAACGTTAAAATTACGTTGGAAATACGTTTTTTTGACGTCAAAAAACGTGTTTTAAACGTCTTTTGGACTAATTGTGCTACTAGGGCTGTAATTTGATTTTGGGATTACCAAAATCTTCGCTATAGAGAGATTTTCGTAGTTTCTAAAAATGGTATAGTTGTGCATTGCATAATCGTAATTTGAATTATTTTACACTTTTAAGATACTGGATTACACTTTGGTAAATATGTGTTATAGATGTGCATTGTTTGCAGATATACACGGGTGTCAAAATGGCTCTTTTCAAATCACTCCTCTTTTTTCAATTCAAAAGTAGTAATTATTAGTACTACACTCATGTCCATAAATTAAGGATAATTCAGAATCACACAGAAATTGATCTCTAAAATAAAAATTTCGCCTGTGGAATGATCACACACATCTTGAAGAATATGCAAATTACAGGAAACCACCAGATGGCGTGGATGGTACGTCACAATGACGAGAGTGTAAGAGAGGGGTATATAAGGAATGGTGGCAAAGAAGTAAAATTGTTCACAAGCGCTGTGAAAGCCTTTCAGTACAAAAACCGCATAGTTATGGCACAAAGGAGACATTTGGATGATGTTTTACGTGGCAGAATTATCGGACGACTGGAATGTGGACGTACCCAGTTGGAAGTATCCGAGGAACTTGGAATCGCCCAGAGTGTCATCTCCAGGCTTTGGCAACGATTCCAAGAGGATGGTAATGTGAGTAGACGTTACAGCACAGGCCGCCCCCGAGTTACAACGCCGAATGAGGACCGCTATTTGGCAGTTACTGCCAAAAGAAACAGACGGAGTACAGCATCAGACCTGTCTCGTCAGCTCTCTTCAGCTACCGGCACGACAGTTTCAAGGCAGACCGTGTACAGACGCTTAGGGCACATTGGTCTATATGCTCGTAGGCCTGTCAGATGTGTTCCACTTACCGCAACTCACTGTCGCCTGCGATTAACCTGGAGTAGAGAGCATGCATTGTGGACACCGCAACAGTGGTCTTGTGTGATGTTTTCCGACGAGTCCAGGTTTAGTTTGGAGTCTGATTCTCGCCGGACATTCATCTGGAGAGCGCCAGGTACCCGTTACCACCAAGAGAACACCATTGAAAGACACCGTTACGGTGGTGCAGGATGGCTCGTTTGGCGAGGAATTATTCTTGATTCCAGAACTGACCCGCATGTTCACAGTGTAACGATGACAGGCCACATCTATCGGGATGTCATTCTGGAACAACATGTACGTTTGTTTCGGGGCGCCATGGGTGCTGAATTTGTGTTTATGGATGACAACGCCCGTCCTCACCGTGCAAACATTGTAGACGAATGCCTTCAATCGGAGGATATCACCCGTATGCATTGGCCAGCATACTCACCGGACTTGAATCCAATAGAGCATGTGTGGGATATGCTTGGCCGACGAATTGCAGCCCGTCAACCCCCTCCCACCTGTCTACCGGAACTTCGGAGTGCATTGCTTGATGAGTGGTGTAATATTCCCCAAGATCAGATTGATCATTTGATACTCAGCATGCCTAGGCGTTGTCAGGCCTGTATTGCATCGTCCGGGAGACATACTCCGTATTAACCATCCTACTAACCATGTTATACTGTTTTTTGTAAATAGGTTCTTTTTTGAAATTTGGTCAAGGGAGTAAAACTTGCAATTTTTATTAATTATGTCAAACATATAGCATCCTTTTTGCTCTTTACTTTTTGTTTAATAAATAGACTTTACAAATAAGTCAAATTTGTTTTGCTTCTTTCTCTTTCTTTGCCTGAACTTCATTATCCTTAATTTATGTACTTGAGTGTAGTTGTCTGCCAGTGGTCGAAATTCGATCATAAAGCATTCATTTTTTTATTTGAGCGTGAATAAAGTTCTTCTGTCAAAGAGTATGTCTCCTGTAATTCCATATACAGTGGAACCTACTAAAGTGACCATCCTGGCTGAGAGACCATCTGTCTATAGTGACCACTTTTGCACAATTTCACTTTACAACCACCACACTTTTCTGTGAAGACACTGTTTTTGTAAAAACTATCTTATTTTCCTAAATGCAAAGGCAGCTCCAGCGAGTGGGTCATAGGGGTCATCTCCCTCTACCGACCTTGGATTTCACACGTTCAGTTTGCGCTTTGAACAATTTGGGCTAATCTAAAAAGTCTAGAGGCCCACTCCGAAAATTCAGCCTGGAGCGGTCCTCGGCTAAAGGCCCATTATGTTCGGAGTTATAAAATCTTAAATCGTCGAATGATTGAACTCTACTTGCTGAGGCGTATCACTTACCATCTATAAAAACTTGCTGCTGCAATAAATTTGTACTTGCTGTCCTTGAGATTTATTTACTGTCATCGCAAATGCAGATATATTTGGAAATTGAGATTTTTGAAAGGATATGGTAAAATAGTACCAGAATATTTTATGAGTGGAATTGAAATTTTTTTTTTGCCTGCAGTTCCAGTTCAAATTTCGCAATCAATAGCATTATGATATATAAACTTGATGCGCATTCTTGTTCCATTGACTAATCCTTCCTTTGTATTTAAGTTTCTGATTAGTATAACGATGCAATTAACTTTCAATACTAACTTATGTAGAGGCAAACGATGGTATTTTTCGGTTAGCCAAGCGCAGCTCCCGCCAACAGTTTTCTCTGGGAAACATTTAAAGACTACATCTGAAACACTGCCGTTCCCCAAACCAAAGCCTGAAATTTTAATCCGTATACAAAATAGTGTTTATGTACAGAATTCAATATATACAAAAATATCAATATAATAAAAAGAAATTTATAATGTAGAATTGGGGCAAACATGTAGAATTAAATTAAAATGCGAAATTAAGTCGAACTTCCAAAATATGGAAAGGGATAAACAACTATGTACTGGAAATCACTTTAGGTTTGAAAGCATCTGGCGCAGATCACAATTATTTGGCAATTTTTCACTTGCTTCCGGCTAACCGGGAAAAAAACCAGACCAATCATAGTCAAAGAAATCAAAAACTCTACTGGATAATTATTGATTTCATTATAATCATAGCAAATTATTTTATCGTAACTTTGATGATATGCTCTCTATTCATCATATATTCGATTAAGTCAGCTTTAATAAAAGTTCAATCATCATTTTTAGGTTCTATTATAACTGACTTCAATATGTTATATGAGAGTATGTTTTCTGAAATATTTTCATACACTTCATTAATAATATTAATGAAGTGTAATAAAAGTTCAATCATCATTTTTAGGTTCTATTATAACTGATTTCAATATGTTATATTAGAGTATGTTTTCGGAAATATTTCCATACACTTCATTAATAATATTGTTGCAGAACTACTCTGCTTGTTTCCTGGGTTCGTCGTTCTAAAGTCCAGTTGGTGTAGAAAGTTCTAGTAAAGAGTCCATTTGTCAGGATGGAACACAAATTTTATTGCTTCTAGAACTCTCTTTATTGTTGAACAATCAGCTGTACAAAATTCATAAGCACAATCAATCAGTAATGCGCTTTTAACAGTTCGCTTAGATCAGAAGTTCTCACAAATGCTGTAATTCACACACAAAATAAAACACTTCCACAGGTAAAATTCAGTGGAAATATACTAGGGATAACACAAACACTTCCTCAAGACTCAACAGTGAAGAATTTACACACAGCGCTTTAAAAACAGCTTCGAAAACAAGAGCGAAACACCGCTTCTATCACAGACCGAAGCAAGCGTACTGAGAGAGCTCCATTCACACACTCTCGATGGGAGCAAACTCACACTGAACTGGGGCCCAGCTCACAGCTTCTATTTATAGATAGGGAAGAAGGTAGAAGAAGCTCCCAGAAAAGTCTATTTCTTGGAGATTCTACAATAAAGCGGGAATTTTGATTACGTCATAGAAGAGAAATGTTAGGTTAGTATGTGATTTTAATGCAGCAAAAGCAGCTTTACAGGCCCCATAGGGAAAATCACACCAAATGACCAAAATATCGACAATTTTGGCGCCAAAAATAAGTCCCTAAAAGTGAAGAGATCGAAGCCCTAGGACCAATATTTCTCGAGATTTCTAGAAACCCATAGAAAAACAATGGGGAAACCGAAACTTCCGTATCTCCGGTTCTAGTGGACCGATTTTGATGCAACAAAAAGCAAAATTTAACTATTTGAAACGTAGAATACGAATTTTAAACCCCAGAACAGCAGGTTGTCCCGAAAATTCGTAACATTGCCCCCTTCCAAGGACTGCACGTCCCGGGCAGTACAATCCCCAGTTAGGAGGTTCCACAAATATCTTCAGTGTATAACATTTAACAAGATCTTAACAACATAATTTAAGCAAGTAATCAATAAACACAATAAGCAAATACACACTAATAAATAAATAAAAAACATAATAAATAATCACACACTAATAAGTAATAAACATCATAAACAAATACACATTAATAAAAACTAATGTATTACAAATATGTACACTAAACATGGCGTAAGTACTGAGTAAAAGAGAGTTGAAGGAAAAGGAAGAGAAGAGAAAGACAGGAAAGAAATTACAGATGAAAGAAAAGAGAAATTACGCCATAGTGACCATGGTCTAATATTTAAATAACTAATTACCACCGCGGTAAACGGCTAGCCGATCGTAATGAACAACTCTTGGTTACGAGTTAGGTGACTTACGAATCCGTACGATGACGTCATTCAGTCTATTTAGGACTGTGTAAGGACCGTCCCACGGCGATGGCAGCTTGGGAGACAGGCCTTTCCGTCGAGTAGGATTCCATAGCCAAACTTTGTCACCTACGTTGAACTCGTGTCCCGTAGCCTTCGTGTTGTAGCGAGTCTTCAACTTCTCCGTGTTCAGGTTGATCCGCTCCCGAGCAAAATTATGCACGTCTTCAAAGCTTGCCCGGAGATTTTCCATGTACTCCTCTGGCGATGAAGGCGTATCTGGAGGGCGACCAAACACTAGATCGGCGGGAAGACGAAGATCTCTTCCAAATAGCATCTGGGAAGGTGTGAAGCCGGTAGTCTCATGGACGGCACTCTTATAGGCTAGAAGAAAGAGGGGGAGTTTCTTGTCCCAGTCCTCTTGATTCCAAGAGACCAGAAGTAAGAGGTTGTTCAAAATTGTGCGATTGAACCTCTCCACCATGCCGTCGGATTGTGGGTGTAAGGGCGTCCACGAAATTGACACAGTCCTTTAAAATCTGCAGAGGTAAAGTTCGTTCCTTGGTCGGAATGAAGTTGCAGAGGAGTTCCATATCTGGAAATCCATTCTTGCACCAGTACTTCTGCTACGGTCGTAGTCTCTTGATCGGGAATAGGAAACGCTTCGGGCCATTTAGAGAAATAGTCAATGACAACTAGGATGTATTTGTTGCCATCCGAAGTTCACGGAAGAGGTCCCAGGATGTCGAGGGCAATCCTCTCAAAAGGCGCTCCTACATTATAACGATGTAGTTTTCTACGTCTACGTTTCTTCGGGCCTTTACGGGCAGCACAGGCGTCACAAGCTTGACACCACTTCTCAACATCGCCTCGAGCCCTAGCCCAGTAGAAGCGCTCGCTAACCTTTTGCAGAGTCTTCATAATGCCAAAATGGCCCCCAGTTAAGCCATTATGCAGCTCTTCTAGAACCTTCGGCGTCCTCGAACGAGGGAGTACTAATTGCCATCGAAGCGTCTTGCCGACGTCCGACTTCCATTTACGATACCGGACTCCATTTCTCAGGCGAAGCGAATCCCATAAAGCCCAGTACTGTTTTGTTGCTAGACTGCAAGATGATTTTCTTGCCAGCTGGGCTTATCGCCGGATTTTTCCATATATTCCACAATAGGTTTGATGTCGCTATCAGCTAACTGGTCCGCCCGAACATTTTCGTCACTCCAGGGATCTTGAGATGGTGCCGATGATGTAACTTGGCAGACAACGGGATGTTTCAGATGGTAATTTTTCTCTGCCCTGGAGCAATAGCGACAACTGTCTATGCAGGACCTTCTCGACAAAGAGACAGCATTTAGATGAGATACTCCTTTCCGACGACATATCTCGATGTTATATTCTTGTAACCTCTGTATCCATCTGGCTATTTGGCCCTCTGGGTTCTTGAAATTTAGAAGCCAGGTTAAAGAGGCATGGTGCGTTTGGAGCAGGAACTTTCGGCCGTACACATAATGATGGAAATGTTCCACGGCCTTAACGATAGCAAGAAATTCCTTTCTCGTAACACAATCACAATAGTTACGTTCTGCCTTCGAAAGGCACTTGCTTCAGTAAGCAATGACGTGTTCTTGACCATCTATCTCCTGGGGCAAAACTGCACCGACACTCTCCTTACTTGCATCTGTGTCCAGGATAAATGGCTTGTCAGGGTGAGGATACTACAGGATCGGCGAAGATATTGAGTTCGTTGAAAGCATCCTCACATTCTGAAGTCCATAAAAATTTTTGTCCAGTCTCGGTCAATTTGTGAAGTAGTCTTGGAATTTGAGAAAAACCCTTCACGAATTTTCGATAGTAAGTACACAGACCGAGAAAACTTCTTAAGTCATGGATATTCTCAGGACGACTCCAGCTCTGGACTGCGGATGTCTTTTCGGGATCGGACTCCGTGGGCTCCGTGGGATATTATGTGCCCGAGATAACGTACTTCCCGACGAAACAAGTTGCACTTCGATGGACTCAGTTTCAAGTTTGCCTCTTTTAATTTCTGCAGCACGTTTCGGATGTTTCTTTCGGATGAAGTCTTTCCGACGATGATGATATCCTCCAAATAAGCGAGACATGCTTCGTAGGAAAGTCCTCTCAACACTGTCTTCATTAGACGCTCGAATTTAGCCGGTGCGTTGCAGAGTCCAAAAGGCATAACTTTGAACTGCCACAATCCTTGTCCCGTGGTGAACGCAGACTTTCCACGGTCGTCGGGATGAATTTCTACTTGCCAGTAGCCACTCTTGAGATCCAGAGTGGAGAACCATTCATTTCCCGAATAAGAATCCAAAGTGTCGTCTATCCTGGGAAGAGGGTAGCTTTCTTTCTTGGTAATGTCATTCAGCCGTCTATAGTCAACGCAGAACCAGGTTGAACCATCCTTCTTCTGGACCAAAACAATTGGCGAGGCCCAGGGACTAGTCGATGGCTCGATCACGTCATCACGCTGCATCTCCTCTAAAAGTTTGCTCGCCTCTTCTTACTTAGCAAACGGCAGCCGCCTAGGAAGTTGCTTGATGGGAGAATAGCTGCCTGTGTCTATTCTGTGTTGCGTTAAGCTCGTACGGCCAAAGTCACCTGAAGTACGAGAGAAGAGGTCTTCAAATTCAGGTATTACTTTTAATGCAGCAAAAGCAGCTTTCCATCCCAATAGGGAAAATCGCGCCAAATGACCAAAATGTCGCCAAGCTTGGCGACTTTTGGCGAAATATTGGTCCTACGGCTTCGATCTCTTCACTTTTGGGGACTTATATTTGGCGAAAAATTTGGCGATATTTCGCCAAAAATCGCCAAGCTTGACGATATTTTGGTCATTTGGCGCGATTTTCCCTATGAGGCCCAGCTCACAGCTTCTATTTATAGGTAGTGCAGAATCTAGAAGAAGCTACCAGAAAAGTCTATTCCTCGGAGATTCTACATAAAGCGGAAATTTTGATTACCTCATAGAAGAAAAATGTTAGGTCATTTGGCGCGATTTTTCCAATGGGGCCTGTAAAGCTGCTTTTGCTGTATTAAAATCACATACTAACCTAACATTCAGTTCAGTGTGAGTTTGCTCCCATCGAGAGAGTGTGAATGGAGCTCTCTCAGTACGCTTGCTTCGCTCTGTGATAGAAGCGGTGTTTCGCTCTTGTTTTCGAAGCTGTTTTTAAAGTGCTGTGTGTAAATTCTTCACTGTTAAGTCTTGAGGGAGTGTTAGTGTTATCCCTCGTATATTTCCGCTGAATTTTACCTGTGGAAGTGTTTTATTTTGTGTGAGAATTACAGCATTTGTGAGAGCTTCTGATCTAAGTGGACTGTTTAAAGCACATTACTGATTGATTCTGCATATGAATTTTGTACAGCTGGTTGTTCAACTAAGTTCTATAAGCAATAAAATTTGTGTTCCATCCTGACAAATGCACTCTTTACTAGAACTTTCTACACCAACTTGACTTTAGAACAACGAACCCAGGAAACAAGGAGAGTAGTTCTGCAGCATTTGGTGTCAGAAGTGGGATTCGAACCCACGCCCACATTCGTGGACCAGAATGTCGCCAAGCTTGGCGACTGTTGGCGAAATATCGCCAAATTTGGCGCCAAAAATATAGTCCCCAAAAGTGAAGAGATCGAAGCCCTAGGACCAATATTTCTTGAGATTTCTAGAAACCCATAGAAAAACTACCACCACTCGGTCCACTAGAAACCGAAATCTCCGTTTCTAGTGGACCGATTTTGATGCAGCAAAAAGCAAAATATAACTATTTGAAACGTATAATACGAATTTTAAACTAGTTTGAGCCCCAGAGAGACAAAAAGCTTGATTGGTTTTCATGCTTTCATGGGATGTGATTTCAACCCCGCATTTTTTAATAAAGGGGAAAAAAAAGACCCCTTACCTTGTGGAAAAAAAATGTTCAATGCAAAAAGCTTTTGAAAGTTTCGGAAACGCTGATTTAACGCCGGATATGTTAGACGGTCTGTTTAATGTTCTTCAAGAATTTACTTGCAACATGTACAACACGAAGAAATCCAAAGACGTGAATGACAGTCGTTTCCATCTCTGTCAATAGCTACAAAGCTTCTGACATAAATGAAAACTTTAATAAAAAAGTCATAAGCTTTGATGTTAGCTCGATACCTCCATGAAAAGCTGAACTTTATCAACAATTTTTGGGGCTCATTATATTTCTAGTATCCGGAAAAAATGCGTCACAAAAAAATTCCTACAGTGTTAAACACACTGAAATGTGGTTGGGAAGAACAAGATACACATCATACGTGTTTAAGTGGTTTGAGGGAGATCAGCTTCCATGTCACGTTAGTGACTTTATTCAGGATGTACCAGATAATTGTATTCTATTTAAAATTTTATTGATTTAGTTGAAAATTTATACTTTATTTTTACAGACTGCTCAGCAGATGACAATGAAGATGATAAGCAAGATGGTGAGTTTTATAAAAGTAGAAGTGATTCCGAAGATGAAGCTGATGAATAATAACCGATAAACATCTCAAAAAAATAAAACTATCAATAAAAACTTAAATCATTTTTTCATTAATATCAGTTAGCAAAATATTGTTTTAATAATTATTATTATTTTATAAACAGTCCCCATCTTCCCCATTGATTGCTATAAACTGGTAAGTATTAATTTTTGTTATATTTTTCAGAATATACTAGGGGCCAAGGCCCCCAGACTCGCTACGCTCGCTTTTCGTATGAGGCATTCGGCCCCCTAATAAATCTTATTCGTAAAAAAGACATAATTTCAACAGAGAAATCCCGAAGATATGGATCAGATAGAATGTTACTGAGCTACACATTGCTTGGTTCTTGCAGGTACATTGGTATATAAAAATTTAAACTTCACACTACAGTAGACCCCCTCCCCCTCATAGCACGGAAGATATTTTGTTATGGGAATCCGTGTTGTACGGGTCCTGAGCTATACTCCACCTGGAGTGCGGACTCCGCTTATAATCGCTGGAAAAATTATTTGCACTCCTCAGAAACACAATGATATTTAATATTGCCGTTCAAAAGTTATATTAATTAGGAGCTAAAGCATAATAAAATCAGAAAATCTGTTTCAGCTGTATTTTTAATAATGTAAAACCTATTGGACACCTTGCAAATTTGCCACCCATGGCGATTTTTCATTATTTTCATTGGCGACTTGCGTACATGTAAAGTTAATAAAAGCTACGGAACATATAGGATAGCTTGCCACCAATGGCGACTTTTCATTATTTGGCGATTTACACATGCTCACAACCTATAATTACTCTTCATTTAAGGTTACCGGAAAACAGTTATCATATTTTCATTTATATAATCGTTTGCAGATTGGCGTACTTAGCACCACGAATTATACCATCTCGTCACGCTAGCAAATATCCAAAGTGTACTATAACTGCTATAATGGCATAGTTAACGTCGCCAAATATTTCTACTGGTAGAAAATAATCCAGCTGGACCGAACCGGCTTTAAAATAATTTGCATTTTAATTACTTTTCATTTTCAAGATATTAGTTATTCTGTTTTGGGGAAACGAATAATCGCTAATTCTAAACTCCTGTTGTCTAAGCGAACTTACTATTTGAAAATTGTCTACTTTGTGTAACACATTTTGAGTTACTTATTTCATATTATTGTAACTTATTTAAAAAAAAAAAAAAAAAAAAAAAAAAAAAAAATACAGGTGATGCCTATTCTACAGCTTACGAAATATTGTAACAATAGATTAAAGCTGTTGTGAACTAATAGTATTTAAATATGTGAATAAAATACATGTGAAGCATATTCTGTAGCTTACGAAATATTGTAACAATAGATTAAAGCTGTTGTGAACTAAAAGTATTTAAATATATGTAAAATTATGTGGCATACTTTTATGTCGCATTTTTGGGACACGTTTTTCATACAAACTATATAAATAAAATTAGACTTTTGTCTGTACATTTCTTGGAATTCAAAAATTTTGCGATTTCTATCCGTTTCAAGCACCCGGGAATCCGATGCGACCTTCAAAAAAAAGTTTGTCTGTCTGTCATTCTGTCATTCTGTCATTCTGTCCGTGACGCTTTTTTTGTTTAAGCATCACGTAAAAACGACTGAAGCGAATGATATGAAATTTGATGTCATGATAGGTGGTCACTCAACTTAAAACATAGGCGTCGAATTTTTAAAAAATCTTGATTAGATTTTCAGATTTTGCGAAAATCGTTTCAAACTGCGTAAATTTGTGTTCAAGCATCACGCAAAAACGAGAGAAGCGAATGATATGAAATTGGGTGTCATGATAGGTGGTCACTCAACTTAAAACATAGGCGTCAAATTTTAAAAAATCTTGATTGGATTTTGAGATTTTGCGAAAATCCTTTCAAACTGCGTAAATTTGTGTTCAAGCATCACGTAAAAACGACTGAAGCGAATGATATGAAATTGGGTGTCGTGATAGGTGGTCACTCAACTTAAAACATAGGCTTCCAATTTTTAAAAAATCCTGATTGGATTTTGAGATTTTGCGAAAAAACTTTCAAACTGCGTAAATTTGTGTTCAAGCATCACGTAAAAACGACTGAAACGAATGATATGAAATTGAGTGACATGATAGGTGGTCACTCAACTTAAAACATAGGCGTCGAATTTTTAAAAAATCTTGATTAGATTTTGAGATTTTGCGAAAATCGTTTCAAACTGCGTAAATTTGTGTTCAAGCATCACGTAAAAACGACTAAAGCGAATGATATGAAATCGGGTGTCATGATAGGTTGTCACTCAACTTAGAACATAGGCGTCGAATTAAAAAACAATCTTGACTAGATTTTGAGATTTTGCGAAAATCATTTCAAACTGCGTAAATTTGTGTTCGCACATCACGTAATAACTGCAAAGGTGAAAAAATGATATTTGGTGAAATGATAGGTGGTCACTCACCTTAAACTATAAACATCTAATTAAAAAAATTGACCAGATTTCGAGATTTTGCGAAAATCGTTTAAAACTGAGTGAATCTTTGTTATCCGCATTAAGTAATAATGACTAAAGCGAATGATATGAAATTTGGTCACATGATAGATGGTTGCTCAACATAAACTATAGGTGCCCAATTTTTTAAACATTTTTATTAGATTTTGAGATTTTGTGAAAATTCTCTCAAAATACGCTTATATTTCTTCAAACATCACGTAATAACGACTAATACGAATGATACGAAATTGAGTGATAGGATAGGTAGTTGCTAATCTTTATTTATAGGCGTTGAAATTTTAAAATATATTGATTACATTTTGAGATTTTGCGAAAATCGTTTTAAAATGCTGAAATTTTGTTCCAGCTTCACGAAATAAAGACTGCAGGGAATGGAACGAAATTGGGTGACAGGATAGGTTGTCACTCAACTTAAATTCTAGCCTTCAAAATTTTTCAAAAATATTGATTAGATTTTGAGATTTTGCGAAAATTATTTCAATATGCGTCAATATTCGTTCGCGCATCACATAATTACGACCAAAGCGAATGAAATGATATTACTTAGTTACTCTCTAAACTGTAATATTTTAACAATACTTAAAAATTATAACTTCGCCTTCTTTACTTTGGCAACATACTGCATCCATTCTGTGTACTCCTACAATGCTGACGAAAGTTCTTGCTTTTTGGAAATTTGCATTCACTAACCCGTCAAGGACGGGTACTTCAGCTAGTTTTCAATAAAGGGGGTGAGAGATAAAATGACATAGTCACTAATAGATGGAGAAAATCTACACAGAAAAATGCACAATTCCAACTGAATGAAAATTTCAAAACCTCATTCTCAGGTGTATTCAGCAGACTATAAATTACGATAAATTGCGCCAAGCATTCGAAAAATTTCCTCAAAATCGCACAAAGCCGTTTAATTTTTCTCCAAATTAAAAAGTCGCACATTTTAGTCTCAGAAAATTTCTAAATAATATTTTTCTTTTGAGTATAAAACATTTCATTCCTGCTCTGATTTCCCATGCACACGATATTTTAATTTAAAAACAGCCTTACAAATAATCTAGACACAAAAAAAAAAATCGTTATTCTTTTATTTTTACTTCAAGAGTCTGAATCATTTAATAAACTTGCCGAATGTGGCAACCTAGATAAGCTTAAACGGCGCTTTTTCCGCTGTGGGGTTACAATTACGAAATGGCGAAAAGCAAAAATTAGCCTTTTGCAATACGTTTTTTATCGATATCTCCTAAAATAATTCGGATTTTGAAAAAATCGCTTCGAGATGTGTCGGGAACTGTCATGGAAAATTTCCGTGCAAAATTTGGTAGGTCTACGATCACCGGGAGACACATTCAAACAAACTAACTAACAGTTTACACATTGTTTTATTAATATAGAAGAAAGATAGTTTTTATTTTGGCGTAAAATAGGCATAATTCTAACTCATGTTTGTAAATTTCACGCGATTCTAGATACTTGGAAACGCTTTGTTGCAAAGGAATGAATGATTTTATGCCAAATCTGGCAACCATTATGTTTATTTTTTCAGTTTTTTATTAATATCTTCAAAAATAATTCGATTTTCGAAATTTAAGTCAGCTTAGCAGGGTCCTCGGAATTTTTCGAATCTGTGGGCACCTTAGTCGAAACTCAAATCCCCACGGTTTAGGAGGAGATACGACAACAAGCTTTTGACAGCTCCAGCGACAGCGGCCTTTACTTTTTTTTAGAATAGAGAGATTCGTTTGCATGCAGACACTATAGAAGTACAAATATTTACAGTAAGTACACATACTCGCACGGTAAGTAATATATTGTCGTCTGCCGGAATATCGCAACCGGAGAAAACGTCTGCCGTTTTAAGAATAAGTTAATAAAACTATTAAAAATAATATATATAAGAATCAGATTTGTTAAAATACTTTTGAAAAAAAAAAAAAAATTTCAAAACGTCTGCCATGAGGTTATAACTAACAAATCAGTCTGCCATTTTTTTTCTGCATTTATTGTACTCTTTAATGTGACCAAACGGCAGCTTTGTTAAAATACTTCCGAACTTGGTCTAATTTACGTACCTGTCTTACCTGAGTGACGTCATAGCTACCTTCGCTGGGCTTAGTGGCTCCCCATCTCATGTAAGGTAGGTATAGGAGAGCCTTTAAGCAAAATATTACCTTTGGTAAAATACATACAGTCTGCCATCCACTGGCTCTTAGACTATGAATTCAGATCTTCAGTTGTCTTTCCTATTTTGTGGATTCTGTCCTAGCAAATTTGAAAACAAGATTTTCGAACTGTGGACAAATTTGTCGCCTGGTTTCACCAGTTTTGGCTTTCATGGATCTATAAAATGGCACAGCGAAAGTTAAAACTGCCAATCTTCTCTCAAAGTTACACGTCCTAACACCGCTTGCGGTGAGCCAAAACTGGTGACTTTTCACCAGTTTTGGCTTTCGTAGACTTAGAAAATGGCACACTGAAAGTTAAAACCACCAATCTTCTCTTAAAGTAACTTTTAGAGTTTGCAGATTCTGAGAGCTTAGTTGAAGAAATGCTACACACGAAGAGCGTTTATGGTACAGTCTTTCCAAGCAGAAAAGGACGCAGTGAAGCTTAAATCTCCATTTACAATCAAAATCTTCAACCGATATTTTTACTTTCCGAACATGTACCATGTAAGGAAAGTATTGTAATCATGAAAAAATTCGAATTCGAGATTTTGGTGTATTGGCACGTTTTGAGGTCTTCTGAATTGATTTATGCTATTTTTACGAGATGTATGTATGTATGTGTGTATGTGTGTGTGTGTGTATGTGTGTTTGTGTGTATGTGAGTGAACACGATAGCTCCTGAACGGGATATTCGATTGTGCTCAAATTGGGTATATATGTTATAAACTACCGTCGCAAGACCGGTATTGATTTTGGTGTGTATAGGACTTATAGTTTTTCTACAGGGCTACGACATAGATTTCTTTAACATTATAGTCTATGGGGGAAAATTCTTGAAAGTACGCTAGCGTTTAAACGGTACATTCGATTGAGCTCAAATTGGGTATGTATGTTATAAACCACCATCATAAGACCGATATTGATTTTGGTGTGTGTAGGACTTATAGTTTTTCTACAGGGCTACGACAAAGATTTCTTTTACATTATGGCATATGGGGAGACATTCGTGAAAGTGCGCTAGCGTTTAAACGGTACATTCGATTGAGCTCAAATTGGGTATACATGTTATAAACCACCATCATAAGACCGATATTGATTTTGGTGTGTGTAGGACTTATAGTTTTTCTACAGGGCTACGACAAAGATTTCTTTTACATTATGGCCTATGGGGAGACATTCTTGAAAGTGCGCTAGCGTTTAAATAGTGCATTCGATTGAGCTTCAATTTGGTATATATGTTTGAATTATTCATCGATTAAAATTTATTTAAATTCTTGGTAATGATCTTAATCGTAAGTGTTCGGAAAGTCGAGTGGAGTCACTCCAGATTTTTTTAACTGCAGTTATACTTTTTTGCACAATTCCAGGAACAGTGTGTACGGCTGAAAAGTCTTTGAGTAGATTGGAGGATTTTTTCTGAACTTGATTAAGGAGACAACAGGCCAAAGTCGTCGTAAGCATTTAGCAGTTTTAACTGTAATTTTTTGATAATCAGCTGTAAAATTAATGAAGAACGAGTAGGAATACGGATTACAATTGTAGAGTACAACTCAGAGTACGGAACTCAGCGTACGCAACTCAGAGTACGCAAGAAGATTTCTCTTCATGCTGTATTGTTTACTTTTTGAAATGTTGTAAGTAATCGTACTAATATTACAAGTATCAATGTTTGTATGTATGTTTGTTATTCTTTCACTCTGAAACGATTTGACGGATTTGGATGAAATATGGAATAAAGACAGTTAAAGTCCTGGATTAAAAAACAGGCTACTTTTTAACCTCGCGAAAAAAAACACTGTTCCTATAATATACAAAAAAAAACTTTATCAAAAAAAAAAAAAAGAATACAAGAGTTTTTATTTTACAAGGCCGTCTACAGATGGCACATACTTATAGAATGCGCAGTATTTAATTTTTAAAAAATCCTTTTATCGTCTGCTACGCTTAGATAAAGAATACACCAGAATAAGTTTTTCCTTCTGATGTGGATTTATAAACGGACTACGGACCAATCTCACAAATAAAAAAAACATGTTACACAAGCAAACAAAAAGTTAAGATTATGAAACTTTCATTCAGTTCGAATTATGCATTTTTCTGCGCGTCTTTTTCCTTCTATTTCTAATGTATTACATCCAGAAAAAAGAATATTAGAAATATCAATTTTAAAATCAGACTCATGAATAATGATACACTTTCCAACTTAATGGAATAAGGAAAGAAAATAAGGAAGACTCGTGAATTATGATACGCTTTTAATATGTAGCACTTTAGTGCGTATCTTCTATCTATATAAATAAAACAATGTGTAAAATGTCCGTCTGTGTCTCGCGTAGCTCCCCGACGGGTTATCGATATCGTAAACCTTCCAAATTTTGTATGGAAATTCTCCAGGGCGGGTCCCGACATACCTGGAAGCGATTTTTTCGAAATTCGATTACAGAAAAGAAATTTGGGGAGGGTCCAAAAATTTCGGAGGGCTTCAAACGGTGGAAAAGGTAAAAGTTTTCTCAAAAAGACTTCATCATTATTAATCCGTTAAGAAAAACCTAAATTTAGGGGGGCAGACCCCCTGGACCACCCCCTGGGTACGTCCTTGCCGACATTATATACCTATGTAAATACATTCAGTTTTACTCGTTTTCAATAGTAATAACACCTTTAGTGCGGTTTATTGTAATATTTTTTACTATAGAGAACAATACATACAGTCATTGTCCAGTTAAGAGATTGTTATTTTACCGTAAATCCGTATTTTCTGTATTTCCTGAAAATCTGGCCTTTTTTGCGTTCCAGCCACACCCCTTGTCTAATCCCAATAAAGGTGACGAATTAGAGGGGTTCTACTACATATCAAAGCATTATCGCCTGTATTATGCTAAAGCTTCTGGAGATAATTATTGTTAAAATTGGTTATTGTTATAATTGAAGATTAAAATATTATATACTAGCCCACTCCGGCGACCAGTTGGTTCTCCATCTTAAAAAATCTCTTCCATGGGTAATCCATGGGTCTTCCCTATTTTCGTTCCTTATTTCATTAAGTTGGAAAGTATATCATTATTCATGAGTGTGATTAAACAAAATTAAAATTGATATTTCTAACATCTTTTTTCTGGATGTAATACATTAGAAAAAGATGGAAAAAAGCTGCGCAGAAAAATG
>JAWZYV010014084.1:0-90323 GCA_038373885.1 Cheiracanthium punctorium | reverse complement strand
GTTTATATTGTAAATATCAATCCAGCTAACTAAAGCTGGGGAATGTCATATGCATAAAATGTTTTTTTCTCCCCCCCCTCCCCCTCCTGCAGTGGGAGGTGCTCAATTTATTGGTACTTGCTTGATATAGGGGTGGCCGGAAGCAGGCGCGTAGCCAGGAAAATTTTTCGGGGGGGGATATGCGCCTGGAAAATATTTCGGGGGGGGGGGGGGGGGGGATATGAACTTATCTGTGTATAAATAGACGGAATTTCACCACTAATCCAAACATTTCGGGGGGGGGGGGGGGGGGGGGGGGGTGTATATCCCGATATCCACCCCCCTGGCCGGAAGTAGAGAAGAGAAGGAAACGCGTAGACCCAAAAGGGCGTTATTGCAGTTAATTTTTAAACTTTGAGAGTTGGTAGCGACCCCTAAATATCAATAAAAAATTCTGAAATTATTAACCAATTCATATTTTAGTAGATAGAATGATATTATGGGTTGAGAGTCAAAAAAATAAAAACTTGAATTTTATGAATCACCCTAATATATATATATATGTAATAATAAAATAAACTTTTCTATTGGGTTGGAGGGAAAGTTCTGTCGTATTTTAAAGAAAATATTTGAATTCCTTTATAAAAATATGTGTTTAATATTAATCAATTATATATGCTCCGTTATTTGTTACAACCTGTTGCCATCTTTTAGGTAACCTGTGAATTCCTGTTTTGTAGACTTTCTCATCCTTGGAGTTAAAATAGTCAGCAACTGCCTTAGAAACACTTTCAAAAGACTTGAATTTTTTTCCCGTTAGATAATTTTGCAGAGATATGAACAGGTAGTAATCAGATGGTGCAATGTCAGGTGAATACTGTGGGTGACTAAGGACTTCCCATCCTAACGCAGCAATCGTTGCAGTATGCAGGCGAGCATTATCGTGGTGGAACACTATTCCTTTTCTGGACGCTAATGCTGGCCTTTTTTCTTTGATAGCTGCATTCAATTTATCCAGCTGATTGCAGTACAGATGCGCGTTGGTGGTATTTCCCTGTTTCAGCAACTCGTAGTACACTGGACCTTTCCTATCCCACCATAAACAAAGCAGTACTTTTCGTTGATGATACTTGGTTTTTTAACTGTTGCTGATGATGTTCCTGGTTTTCAGTAAAAAAATTTTCTCTTAATATTCTCGTAAAGAATCCACTTTTCATCTCCAGTAACCAGCCTGTCCAAAAACAGCTCCAGATTGTGTCTAATCAGATGTGATGAACACATTCTTACAAGATCAGACATTGCACTTTATCTACTGACATGTTTTTCCCTTTAAATATCACAAGTATATTATACAGCAGCTAAAAAAACAAAAAAAAAAATCCGATCGACTCACTAGCCAGATGTTTTTTTTATTTAGAAGAAAAATCACCTGCCTTAAAATACGACAGAACTTTCCCTCCAACCCAATAATTTAATTTAATGTCATCTGAAAAAACCTTCTTTAATCTCTGTTACTCTTGCTGTAAAGTGTGTTTCTTGGCTATGCAAATATTACATTCAGAGACAATTTTTGGAGTTCAATAAGTAGTAAAATTGTTGAGTTAGCAGTATTTGCTGTTTTCTGCAGTTTCCCTGCTGAACCCTTTTGGAAGTCTTAACTAGGCAAATATTTCTCATGGCTTGATTGACAATCTAGTAAACAAATTATGTTTGAGAGTAACGCCTTTGCAGTTGTGCTGCGCCCTGCTGACAGGCGTAGTAACTAGGGGAGTATTTAAGCAAGAGCACGGAAATTTCGGGAGCTTTCAGCTTTAAGTTTTTTAGGAGCTTTGAGAGACTGCAATGTAAAAATAAAAGATAGCCTCGGAACCAAAGGGGTCACCGGCCTGACTCCCTCCCTCTGTCCGAACTTGGAAATAAAACTATTCAACCTAGGGTGTGTGGTGTCGATCATTTTAAAAACAGATGACGTAAGGCCATTCCTTACATATATATATATATACACACAGGGTGTCCCAAAAAGGTGGTAACGGGATTTAATTCTGTATCTATTAGAGATAAGTGAGTAGTGTAAATTGAAAAAATGCCCAAAATAATGTTGGAAATAAAGACTCCACCAAGAAAAAATTCTTCTTGTAAGTTTTCCAAAAGTTAATACTTTGTTAATTTGTATAGGACCACTGTAGAAAAAAAAATCCCAATTAGTAAAATATGATCCATATACTCATGAGGTGGCATACAAAATTTGAGAATTATACCTTAAAAAGTATCAGAAATAAGAAGATAAATATAACACTGACTTAAACCACTTTTCAATGACTCCCGAAGGTAAAAAATCACATTGACTGATCGCATTTTAGGGATTGTACAGAAATTACGAAAGAAAATCTTTTCTTCCACTCTAGCAATAAACATTTACATTCAAAATCATGTTAGTCTCCAATCATCTTTGTTTAATGATATCTCTGAGCTTCTTGATGATTAAATGTTGAAAGGAGGTGGGCTGATAAGGGCCATTTTCTGCCCATCATACGCTCAAAAAAAAAAAAAGTTTTGATTTCCAACTATTATTGAATTTATTTGTACACTTAAAGACACATATATTTTATTATATAATATTTACAGCATAAAAAATAAAGCATGCTTAAGAAATTATTGCCAAGAAAAAAATGTAATTTTTTTTTTACGAAACGTTCCATGAACCATCTTAACTTCGACGCTCAGTTATTTTACTCATTATAATCTTGTATATGAGCATTTATTTGTTTTGGTTCAGTGTGCTCGTCTATCCATTACGTAATACGTTCTGCAAGAGAGTGGAAGTCGCATTGCAGTTGGAGTGTGTTCCGACATGTTTTTCGAGCTCGAAAAGTATCTACATAGTAAGGGTATCAAAGTCATGTTCTGAAGCTGTCGCTTTGAATATTTATGGAAAAACTTAATAAAACAATATTGCCTGGAAGCCAGTGTGATTGTTGTAAAACTTGGCAAAAAACAAATACAGTGATTTTCGTACCTGCTTGAACAAAAAAATTATAGCAATACTTAGAAAGTCTAAAAACTGTGACCTACAGATTGGTTATAAGTTATGTACATTTTATGGTTTTTGGCTTACTGGTGCCACAACTCAACCGAAGTCAAAAAACCAAGTTTTCAGTATGCCCATCAGGGGCGTAGCCACGGGGGGGAAGGGGGGGGAGGGGGGTCATAACCCCCCCCATGAGAAATTTTTTGCCATACAAAATGCATATTCTTCACTACATTATCACACACACGCATACATATATATGAGTTGTAGTAGTCGTAACCCCCCCATGAAAAATTTCTGGCTACGCCCCTGATGCCCATGCATACTATCCTATTGGACCATTATTTCATGCTGCTGCTAAAGGATGGTCCAATAGCAATTCAGATGAAGCAAACAAGGAAGAAGATTAATTAAAAAAAAATATATTAAGTGTGAAAACTGATTATTTTTGATTATTGGTTAATAAACGTACACAATGCTTAGATAATTATTTAATTTATTTATACCATGAATTTCAGTTTTTATTTGAAATAAATGTTTTCTTCTTTGTTATGGAGTATACTCTTCTTAAATATATATGTCACATCAATTGGCTGATGTAGTGCATACATTTTACTAATTGGGAATTTTTTTGTATGGGGGTCATATACAAATCTGAAAAGCGTCACTTTTGGACAATTAACGAGAGGAATATTTTAACGGAATCTTATTTCCGATCTTATTTTGAACATTTTTTTTCAATTTTCATTGCCCATTTATGGCTAACAGATAAAGAATTAAAGCCTGTTACCACCTTTTTGGAACACACTGTATAGTAGACCCTTCCCAAAATAATTAAACTGCTTTAGCCAGGTTTGCCCGAGGGGGGTGCAAATGTAGGCAATCACCTAAGGCCCAATGCTTAAAGCCCAGCTAGAAAAAGTCTCCACTTTTTTTGAAAAAAAGTACAGATTGTGCACAATTTGTGCATAAAAAGTAGATATTTTTGATTATATTGAAAGTCATTATTACTTGATGTGCGAACAAAAACTGAGGCAGTGTCACGTTGACACAACGTGCATATTTTTTAATGAAAAATTATTAACACAAATCCTAATTAATATTGTCTAAATTTAAATTAATAATCTATTCTAAATCTAATTTAAAAGTTTTTAATAATAACTATCTTTTAAAGCTTTCATTTTTTTCTCTTGGCCTTCTCAATTACAGCACATTAACGTACTTCTAAATCATTCATTCTTATCAGCTGCTTTGAAATAAAATAACAGTTGACACTGGCTAAAAGAATAATCATAACATCCCTTCCTCGCATATATCTTTGCTCCAGCTGAAGCAGATGTGTTTGCGGTTTTCCTCTGCTGTGCAAGAAGCATATTGCTCGAAAAACACCTGCTAAAATTGTTCCAGAAAAATCGAGCTCCCTTTTTCTATAGCAGTAGGTCTAACGGTCATTTTTTTAGCAGTTGCGGAGTTGGTACTTGTGTGGCGAGGTTCTCACTTTTAAGTGGGGAACCTTCGCCACCGGAACATAGGCACGAAATGCCATGCTCGCCATAATAATTTTTAGAAGAATGCTTCCCCAGTTTTCCTTTTTATTTGAGGGTGTATTATAAAGTTTCAAAATGTTGATCTTCAGATGGTGTAAAAATAAAAAGATATGACTAAAATGGAGATGAGTCCTGCCAATTATTTATAGTCGACTTACTGATTTTTGTTCGCAAAGTTTGTGCTTTGTGTTCCAGTTTTCTGCGTGCTCTCCTCAAAAGAAAAATGAAACGACGAGTGCTAGGAAGACAGATGTCTTTCTGTAACAACATTATGGGTCAACAATTAGTTGACCACCTCCTTCTTTTCTTTTGTGAACCTCCTTTGATGTACCGCTATCTGTGATGATTCCCAGCATTCTCGTGAAATCGGATTTAGTTTGCTGGCGTTCAAAAAAAATGAATGTCGTGTTGCTTTAACTGAAATTTTCTTTTTACAGTGCTACACTTTGCTGACGTATATCTTTAATACGCAATATGGATGTCGAACCTTTTTTTTATTTTTAATACAGTCACGCAATGCTCTTCACGATTGTTCATACCAAATGTGACAACGATCTACATACCACATACCTACCATCGTCTCCTTACGATCACCGCCTTCCACCGTACATCTCCATAGGATAGGCAGTTTGAAACAATTTTCGAAAAATTTTAAAATCTAATGAATATTTTTAAAAATTCAACGCTTATAGTTAGAGTGACCACCTATCATGTCACATTTTATTTCATTCGCTTCAGTAAGTTTTATGTGATGTGCGAAAAAAAAAGCGTCATAGACAGAATGAAGAACGACAGACAAACTGTTGTTTTTTACGGTCGTACTGGGTCCGAAATGCTTAAAATGCTCAGAAATCATAATTTTTTTTTAATTTTGAAAAGTGTACAGGCAAAGTCTAGTTTTATTTATTTAGATATATAAATGTTCCAATTCCGAGCTCGAAACAACAGTCTCTTCAAACTTAAGACACATCATTCAGAGCCAGACCCGTCTAGTGGTTAGAATGCTTGCTTACCACACCTTGGTTCCCCAGTTCAATCCCAAGTTTCGGAAGCTTGAAAAATGCAGTAAGTTCTTACGTATGATAATAGATGGCAGCACTAGAATTGAAAGAAAGGACAAAAAAGTCAAGAGACTGTGTAGCTATAATGTCATAGCAACACCGTCGTTCGTTAAAATCAACTGACCATGCCCCCTACATTTTAACGTCTAGATCCCCGGATACTTATCAATTAGTGCACTTTTTGTACACAATTTCGTTTTCCCTTTTTATGCACAGTTTAGTTTGCACTTTTTATGCACAAGCAAAGATGCCAAATAAGCTTGGATTTTGTACACTTTTTGTGCAAACTTTTCCTAGCTGGGAGGGCCCAGCATTACATTAAGAGCTAGAGTTTGTGAATCCAGTTTTTGTGCAATTTCATTTGAATGAAATCATTATTTTAAAGTAGTTTTCACCTTCCTTGACAAGGAAACATCCCTACACCCTTTACCTAAACCATCCTTGGCACCCTAAGATATCAAAAGAAGCTATGGCCATATTTCATAAAAATGTTTAAAAATTAAATGTTTTGTCTTTTGCGATGATTTTCTTTTTTTTCTCAGAACGATGTTTTCTGGGTTTCGTGCCCCACCAGTATGCAAACTGATGAAAGGAATAAAGATTATCATGGATCATCCTTTACTAAAATAGCATTAATGGGTCCAAGTAAAAACACATAATTTATCCCCCATAAATGCTGAATTAATGTGTCTATAAAGTTTTGTTCAAGGAGAGGAATACATTTAATTTCAAACAACTAAGGATGGCTGGCTGCAAAATGAAAAAAATGACTGTCTCTTGTAAAAAGCTGTAAATCTGTCTCATTTTGCATCTGTTGTGTTGATTATTGAGCTTTAAAGGCATGAAGCTGTTTTCAGTAGTTGTGGATAAGTTTTAATTAATTAAAGATATTTTTAATTTTGTCAGAAGGTAAATTTTATGCCATGCTCTCCTTCTAATAGAAATAACTAACTAGTGATGGTACTAAATCTATGTAAGCACTCTCCTAAGAGACAAATATTAACAGTAATTTGATTCAATATTTATGTAACAGATTAAAAGCTAAATGAATGATTTTTCTTTTTTCAATCAAATTTTAAGTGAATCTTCAAGTTTATGACATGCAGTAAATGGTAACCCTTCTGAGTGGACACTTTTCCCTTTTTTTTCTCTGAGTGGACTGTTTATATATATATATGTGTGTGTGTGTAAAATTTTTGAAGGAATGTTATTTTTTTCAAATAAACTAAAATATTCTACAATGGAAATTTTGTAAAAAAAATAGGAGTTTTTTCTAGTTTTTTTTTTTTTTTTTTTTTTTTTTAAATACAAAATTAAGTAACTTCACTACTGCTTTTTCCTAAATGTTTCTCCCTATGTTCCTTTTCTTCAAAAATATCCCAAGATACATCAAGAAGATGCTTCACCATCTTGTTTGCAACCCTCAATGCATAAAGGCTGGTACATCATAGTGCTGGACACATATGGGAATGTAATCAACATTCCTGAGAGCTGTGTCACCATGGGGGTAGGTGAAGACAACAGCAAAAGAATATTGAGACCTAAATTAGTTACAATAATTATTGTTCAATACATCATCATGAAAGGTGACGATACGATGACATAGTCTCACCTCATGCATGGTAATAAGATCATTTATGCAAAATGAGAGGTGAAACATTGAAAAATAAAATTTTACTGCCCGAACTACCTTTCACTATCGGAGGAGGGGGTGATGCAGTGAGCGAACGAGCTGTGTAGAAAAAGTTTGGAGCGGGACTTGAATCCAAGTGGCGAAAGCTTCCGGTGACTTACTTCTCTTCTCTTCTCTTCATTCCTTTTAATGTCTCACTATAGGACGATTAATAACTATGTTTTTCTTTCTTAAGTTTTTTTTTATCTCTCACCGGATCCAGTTGTGGTGTTGTCACTATATTATCACTTTTCTTTGGTTAATAATTAATTTAATTTACCTCTACCCAGAACGTTTTAGTAATTTAAGATCTTTCTAGTTAAAAATTTAACCACTGTGTAATTTCTTACTTTTGGGGGGCTGTTAATTATTTATTTTGTTTTGGCAGTGTAAAGTTTTCTCTTTTGTTTACTTTTTTGTGATTAAATTTTCTCTTCACCGGCCGTTTTTCGCCTTCAGGGTGTTTAAAATTAATGTTTACCTTTTAATTGCCGTTCTGTGGGTAATCAGCACTTTAAAATATAGCGGCTATACTTCATACCTCCCTTTTCATTAAAGTTGTTTTGATGGGATTTTTTATTTTAAATTAATTTTTGTAACTTCCCGTAATCCTGATTTTTCCTTATTTTATTACTTTATTTCTCCGGTTAGGCATCTCCCTGTGAATTTTCAATAATTTTTCATCTTTTAAGTTTTGCTTACGATTTCATGCTATTGCATCATATGGCCTGCCGGTTGCATCAGATCTCGGAGAGGACGCTAATCTTTCCCGCGCTTTTCCTCCGAAATTGTTCTAGAACATTCTTCCCCCTCCCAGGTCGGACTATCCCGTAATGACTTAAGGGGGCACTCTTGGCTCTGATTGGCTGAGGGTGGCGGTTCCGAAGTGAGGAGGAGAGGCAAGCGCGCGATTTTTGGGCAGTTTCAGCTTGAACGTCCTGACTAGGTGGTGGTGTTTCTTTTTGCTCTTGAGAGCTCAAGTTCAGCCCAGCCTTGGGATGAGTTGACAAATCGTGTAGTGATGACCTGATTACTGTAGAAAGACCCTCGACACCCAAGTTGACGCGATCAACCCCGCCGTGATAAGATAGCCATGATTTTTTTGTCTACTGGCCGCTGAATGCGTACCAAGCTCAGCAGATAAAGGAGCGCGGATGTGATGTGTTGTATTGTTTTTGGGGGATAATGTTTTTTACAAATCAAAAGCAGTAATTTTTTTTAATTGTTTTAACCACTAATTATTTATTTTCTTAATACTTGTAATTAACTGGGAAGTTTAATTTAAATACCTTTTGTCAGGAGATATAATGGTCTGGATGACTCTTCTTCTATAACTCAATAGCTAATCTTTTAAATTACTACTAATCATCTTTTTTTTGTTGGGATCTTTTTTTAAATAATTACCTTTTCTTTAAATTAATCCTGCCTTTGTTTGCCCGGTCTCCGGAGGTGTAATTTTAATTATCAGGTAAATTCTGTCGATTTTCTGCTGACTATTAAGTTTCCCTCTCTCTTCAATAGCCTAACTCATTTCTTGCAATATCTTTTGTTCAGGTCCGGTTTTTAATTAGTTTTACTCTCTTCTAATTTTAATTTTTATTCCAAATTTTACCCAGGGTTGTCTCGGACGATTAGCTATCTCCCGCTAAAATTTTAGAAAATTTAATAACGTTTTTAAGGCCCTTATGATCAATTAAGTTTTTTCCCCATTTCAAGATGGCCGTTCTTGCCTGCGTTTCTTCTCGGCCAAGTGGTTTCTTTCCCGCGTGCTGTGGTTGCTGGCCGCCATTTTCTTATTTTCTCTCTTCCTTCCCCCGTCGATCGAATGTTCTCGAAGTTTCCCGGCTGAGATGGCGCGCTCTGATTGGTCCCCGCGGCCGGCGTCTGGTCGAAGCTCCTCAAGCTGGCAGCGAAAAGCGTCATTCTGAGAGCTGACGCGGTGCTGTAAGGAGGGTGATTCCCGGACTCTCTTCTCGCTCTTTTTTGTCCAAGTTCGACGTTCGTCGCCCCATTAAGCAACTTATAGGAGGTGATCCCCCAAAATCGGAGGCCAGAGGGCCAGGACTAATGATGATCACCATGTAATTTTCTTTTTCCCCATTTTGTTTTTTCGGCCAACATGCCGATGCGACACAAGCTGCCACCATTGGATGTGAATTGGGCGTAAGGCCCCCACCCCCCTGTGTTTTTTCACAAGCGGCGATGAAAATCTACCGGAATTGACGTCTCGCACTACGTTCACCATTTTGCCCTGCCCGGGAGACGCTTGTGTTGACTGGAACGCGAAGTCCCCGACACCTGCCGGAGTTCCCTGACCAGAGGAGAGACCAAGATGCCGCCTCCGGATGCCATCAGTGACCGTCCGTTGGTTCCCTGAAACGCCGAGACCAGACCTGCCATTGGATCCGTGGGTGAGATCTGACCAATACCTTTTTTCTATCTACCATTTCTCCACCACGAGCTGGATCAGCGACTTCATGCTTCAAGCTGTGCTAGAACTATCCCTTTTGTACTTATAATGTTTAATGGGGGGGGGGGGGGATTAAATAACAAATGCTAAATTTTCTTTTTTCAACTTTGTGTGCCATTCTAATGTATTGCTTCCAGTAACGATGTCTAAATCCTTTTGTTAAAATCATAATTGTGGATGCCATGTTGATTTCTGGTTTGGCCTAAGCTAATCTCAATAATTGTTTGAGTTGTTCTGCACATCAATGTATTTTGCTGCACCCTTTGGTGTAAAAATTGCAAAGTTCCCTTTTTTATTTTGTAATTTCTTTATTTTGGCAATTGTTTAAACTAACCTGTTGGATATAAGAGGTGGGGTTTCAAGTAACAGATAGGGATTTAATGCGGGATTTTCATCACATGCCTTGTGAGGCTAAGAAAAGGTGGGGACTTGTTTGCCCAATTTTCTTTTTTTTACTTTTTGGTAGGATAAATTTTTTTTTCTCATGCTGCAGCAGAGCCTTTTAACTTAAGTACTTGGATCCAATCAAACTACCTTTGTCATGACAATTTTATTTAAGCATTTCCTTTTTCTTTTTTTTTGTTTAAATTTTTCAAGGCCTAATAATTGGGTAATTAAAGCATTCTAGTATTTTTTTTGTTCCTGAGCAATTCTACCACGCGCTGTAAAACCCCTGCGCAGTGTTTACTTACTTTACATTTCTTTTACTGATGTCGCGAGGCCACTAGCTGTTTACCCCTGTTATTTGTTAAATAAATTTTGTGATTTGGTGATCTAATACCATGTCTCTGTGTTTATTTTACCACTTTTCTAACACACACTTCAGGCAAGGCTGAGATCATTGGGTTATTTTCTACACAATCGGACATAACGCATGGTAAAATCTTAATTCTGATTTGGAAACTTGCTCAATTAAAAATCAATTTTTTTTTAACTAAACTAAACTTTCACGGCAGTAGTAAGTAGAATACTACAAAATGGTGCCGTGACCTCTCCTTGCCAATCTTGTGTGTGTTGAATAAGGTGAAATGGATACAGAAAACTTTCATTTTTCTTGATGCATTTTCATATCTCTTTGTAACTGGGGACTGTCTTGAGAAGCGTATTGGGTGGTAAACTTTTATTTTGGGGAGTTTCAAAATTTTCTTTTCCTAAGTCCCAGTATGGCTCTAGATGAAGGTGCCAGGGCGGCGGCATTGCCAGGTCCGGCTTTTATCGGCATGCTCCCACCACTGTCTGGTAGCAACAGCTCCAAATTTTTTCACTCCCTTTCCCTAATTCAGCCCTTGGCGGCCTGGACGGATGACCAGGCCTTGGCAGTCGCAAAATTGAAAATGGAGGGTGCTGCTCTCCAATTTTACACTTCCACCTTAGAGGCAATTGATGGTCTAACCTTGAAACAATTCAAGGACCGCTTCATGGCACTCTTTGCAGAAGCGGGATCCTTGGCTCAGGACATAGAAAAATTAACGTCCTGTAAGCAAAATTTTGGGGAGACAGTGCGTGATTACGCCACTAGACTGGAAGGAATTGCCCATAAGGCCCTCAAAAATCCCATAAATTCCTCGGACACAATACCTCAGAGCTTCTCACAGGAGATGCTCCTTTCACAATTCAAAGCGGGTCTTCTCCCAAACATTAAGGCCCAGGTCGTTGTTGTAGACCCTAAAACTTTTGTCGAGGCGGTACAGGTCGCGAAACGTGTGGAAGTGGCACTCCAATGCCACCTGTCAGACATAAATGCCGTAACGGCACGTTCCCAGATGGTGGAAAGCGACTTTGAGAGGCTCCTTAAGGCCACTATGGACTCATATGCAAAAAGCCTTGAATTGCTCACCAGCCAGATGGCTGCGATGCAGGCTCAGCTATCACAAATGCAGTCGCAGAGTTTTATCCCACAATCTTTTCCTCCACAGCGACATTCCCAACCTGCCCGAACTCAACGTAACATAACTTGTTTTTATTGTGACCGCCCAGGACATTACGCGAGAGATTGTCGGAAAAAACGTGACCAGGCTGCTAGATCCCAACACAGGCCTCGTCAGGAAAATCAGACTCCTGCCAATGCTTCAGGCTCTGATCAGGGTGGGGTTAATGATGGAAATTTAAACTAAGTTTGGGGGGAGGTTGGTCTGGATCGCAACACTCCATTAATTCCCCGTTTGATCCCGCTGTGCAACCTGTAGTAAGTGTGTCGAGTTCTTTACCCATAATTGATGTTAACTTCGGCAATTTTAAGTTTCGTGCACTCATAGATTCTGGTGCCTGTGTTAATTTAATTTCTTCTAATGTTTTTAATATTCTAATTAACTTTAAGGAATTTGATAGTTCTCACCTCTCTTTAAAGGCTCTCACGGGTTTTGACATAGTCACCCCAAAATTAATTCAAACTGAGTTGCACATTTCTAACACCCCGTTTTCATGTAATTTTTTGGTTGCTCAGAGTTGTCTTTCTCCTAACTTTGATGTCATTTTGGGACTTGATTTTCTAAAGACTTACAAATTTCATATCGATTGTGACAACTGTATTTTATTTAATGATGATATTAGAGTGGTCTGGACGCATGAACATCCCCCGTTTTCTCTAAATGCTGTCGTGCCAAGTGCACATGATGATGTTGATCCCGATGTTGACTTTTCTCTTTTTGGCAAGTTGCCCGCTAAGATCATTTTACCCGCTTATTCTCAAAAGAGATTTTTTGTGACTATTCCAAACTGCGATCCCTCTTTCATTAATTCTACTGTAATAATTGAACCTAATCCTGATACAAATTTAACTTCCTTTCTTGTTGCCAATGCTATTTCCACCATTAATGATAATTGTCAGTGTTTAATTCAAGTTATTAATCTTACCCATGATTCCATTACCTTAAATAAGAATATGAAAATTGTTAATATTACCCCTATCCATTTAAATAAAGTTTCTGACGAAGTCAACTCGGTAGAACAACAAGCTGGTTCTGATGATTTTAGCCAGTGGGCTAAGGACATAGATTTATCCCATCTTGACGAATCTCAACGCAATGACATGATTGCTCTTTTGTCCAAATATAAGTCTGTTTTTTCTTTAAACTCCTCCGACTTGGGCGCCTGCCCCATCATTCAACACCGTATACACCTTACAGATGACATTCCGGTTCGTTCTAAGCCCTATCGTGTCCCTTACCACCTCAAGCCTGAAATGAAGAGGCAGATTCAAACTCTCTTGGAGGCTGGCATTATCGAACCATCGACCAGCAGTTATGCTGCGCTAGTCCTTCTGGTCAAAAAAGCGGATGGATCATTTCGCCTGGTGGCCGATCTCCGTAAGCTTAATGCCAAGACCATACCAGATAATTTCCCCCTTCCGAATTTGCAAGAGATGATTGATTTTCTTTCTGGGGCTAAATTTTTCTCTTCCTTGGATTTGACGTCAGGTTTTCATCAAATGTTTATGCATCCAGACGATGCTCATCTCACGGGTATTACTACAGAGGAGGGCCTCTTTCACTTCAAACGGATGCCATTTGGCTTGCGAAACGCGAGTGCTAGTTTCCAACGATTAATGGTCGTGGTGCTGTCCGGACTATCCAATTTCCAAATCGGGGTTTATATTGATGATGTGGTTGTGGCATCAACTACCTTTGAAGATCATCTGTCTAGGCTCGAGCTCGTTTTTCAGCGTCTAACTGATGCAAACCTAAAACTTAAACCCAAAAAGTGTGCTTTGGCAAAAAGTGAAATTACGTATTTAGGACATAGAGTAACGGAGGGTAAGGTAATGCCAGATCCTAATAACATCAAATCTATTCTCAATGCTGCTGTTCCAAAAACCCGAAAACAAGTTCGCTCATTTTTAGGCCTGACGGGTTTTTATAGAAAGTTTATCAATAATTATTCCTTAAAAGCTCTCCCTTTGACTAATTTAACTAAAGACTCTGTAAAATTTTCCTGGGGGGATCTCGAACAAGATGGCTTTGACCAACTTAAGTCGGATTTAACGAAAGAGCCTTGCTTAAAATTACCAGATTTCAATAAGCCCTTTTCTATCTGTACTGACGCGAGCAAGTTCGCCATGGGCGCTGTGCTCACACAAGAGGATGAAGCCGGTTTTCCACACCCAGTCTGTTTTGCTTCCAAAAAATTTTCGGCCGCTGAAATAAATTATTCTGTTGTGGAGAAGGAAGCCCTTGCCGTGGTTTTTGGTATTAATCAATTTAAACAGTATATTTATGGCACTCATGTAACTATTTTTTCTGACCAACAGTCACTTTCACAACTTTTTAAATTGAAGGATCCCACCTCTCGCATAGCTCGTTGGATTATGACGTTACAACAATATGACTATACTATTGTACACAAACCTGGACGGTTAAATTTAATGGCAGACTTTCTTTCTAGAGAAGTTAACGTTGTTGATAATGTTCCATTTAAGTGTGAAATTTTACCCTTGCCTAACCAGGACTTAATTAAATTACAACAGGAAGACTCTTTTTGCCAAAAGATGGCGAGTCATATTTCGCAAGATCCCTTTTTCATTCATAAGTCAAATAAATTTTTTTTTCAACAAAATATTCTTGTTTGCCAATCTACTGATGCAAATTTTTCCAATACTCGACTTGTTGTCCCTCAATCTCTTGTTCAAGAAGTTCTTCAAGCCTGCCATGACAACAGAACTGTTGCACATCCAGGTCTTTCTCGAACATTGCATCGGGTTAGGCAAAATTTTTTTTGGGTAGGTCTGTACCGTAATGTAAAGAATTATATGATGTCTCGCCATTCTTGTTTACAAAGACGTGGTTTCAAAAAAGGTCAAAAGGCTCCCATCCAGGAGATCCCCACTGTTGATAGACCTTTCCAGAAGTGTGCGATTGATGCGGTTGGTCCCTTCATTACCTCTAAACATGGGAACAAATTTTTAATTGTAATTACAGATTATTTTACTAGATTTCCAGAAGCTTACCCGGTTAAAGACATACAAAGTGCCACTGTAGCTAGGGTTTTGGTGGACTTTATTTCGAGACATGGCATTATGGAGGTGCTGTACTCAGACAGGGGGTCCAATTTTCTGTCGCAGGCAATGGAGGAAGTCTATAAGGTCTTAGGAATCAAGAAAATGCACACGGTGGCCTATAATCCGCAAGGCAACGGGGTCGTTGAACGGTTGAACAAGGTTTTAGTAGACTCTTTAAGTCATTTGGTTAGTGAAACTCAGGAGGATTGGTGCGAACAGGTGCCTTTTGCTTTGCTGGCCTTTCGCACTGCCTACCACAGAACTATTCAAAACACTCCTGCTTTTCTCACCTATGGTAGAGATCTGGTGTTGCCTTATGACCTGATTTTTTCATCAAAATTCAGGACATATGCCGACACTAGATCCTATGCTCAGGAAATTGTCACCAATCTCCAGAACACTTTTCCATTGATTAAAGATCGCCTTGAAGTTGCCTCTCATAACCAAGCTAACTCTGCTCCTACAAAATTTAACTTAAAAGACATTAAAGTTGGTGACACTGTCTTCTTACACACACCTGCACATAAACCTAATTTGTCGAAAAAGCTTTGTAAATTTAATAAGGGTCCCTATCGCGTTTTAAAGCAATGTTCTCCTGTTTTATTTTTGATTTCTCTTTTAACTAACCCTTCAGATGTTCAAAAGGTACATGTCAATAGAATTTTTAAAGTTGTTGATAGAGATGTTTTTCCTACTAGTAATAACAACTTGCCACACACTCCTGAGTCTGTTTTACCTGAGTCTACCCCTTCGTCTTCAACTGAGGATTGGGAAGCGAAGATGTTAAAAGAGTACCCAAACCCCTTTCTTCCTTATGATCCCACTTGGGATGACAGTTTTGGTAGTTTTCAAGCTTCTCCTATGCCGCCTGTTGTAGCCTTGTCTGATGCAGAACCTGTTACTGATTTTTTTAGAGATACTGTTGTGTCCCCTGTTTCCTTTTTAAGTTCAAATGGTGATGATATTGATGCCGCAACCCCATCTTCGATTTCTCCAGGCCTGTCTAGCTCCACTAGTAGTCATGGGTATAATCTTAGGCCACGTGATCAATTTGGCTTTGTAATTAAAAAGTAGTGCTGGGTCTTTTATTTGCGAATCATTTTTTCCTTTTTGAATTTAGGTGTCATTTTAGTATTGTATTTTTTTTTTTAGTGTTTGCATTTGTGTTTACCTTTTTCGTTTACTTTTAGTTTCTTGTGGGTGGGTTGTTTTGTTTACTTGTTTGTTGGTATCAATCAAATTTTACCTGCACAATCTGTGTTATATGTTGTTACATTTTTATACAAGTTCCTATTGAAGTAAATATTTTGTTTTGGTTTGATGATTTTGTGTAAGTATTATAATCTGATGTAGTACCCTTTTGGTAGTACAAATTGTGTATGGCTAAGGGCCATTGCAATAATTCATGTGATATATTTTTTTTTTTTACCTTTTATTACTGTCTAACCACATGAAAGTTTTCGTAAAATACTTTTACCTGATTATGTCAAACAAAAACTTGTACTGGAATTGTCAAATCAGTGCAGAGATTTCTGGGTTCAAACTTTTGTTCTCTCTGTAATGGCTTGAGGAAAATTTTAAAGTTGTTAACTTTGCTGGTGTAGACAATCCCAGGGCCTTTGTCTAAGAAACTTAGGGTTCAAAATTTTTTTTTTCTCACTTTGTTTACAATAAGTAATTCCTTTTGTTACTACCAACCTTCTGGTTACCTGTTGTTATATGGGGGGGTGTTTGCTTTAAGTTATTCATGCTGGTTTGGGCTGTTTTCTTAAAATTACCTTGTTTTGTTTTGTTTTCCTCTTTGGAGAAAATGATTAGTGTCCAGATGTGTTTCTAGAGCCTTCTTGGTCACTTGAATTAACCCCCATGTTTGGTGGTGATTGTTCTTGGGTCACAATTGGGCTGGTGTTTAGCCTGTTGTACTCAGACCAATTGCTGCTGGATGTGAGGTTATTCAGGGATCATTTCTCTCCTGTCTCCTAATGTGTTTACCAACTTAACCTCTAAATTAATGCATTAATTGGGTTTTTTCATTCTCTACAAATTTGGGATTGTCATGCCCCTGTCAAAATTTTTTTTCTTCTCACCATTTCTTTGAAAGGGGGGTGGTTCAACATCCTAGGTACTTGTCCGCCCTTGCCTGCTAGTGGTCTTGTACTCAATACATGACACTGACTAGCCTTTTATTTACTTTTGGAAATCTCTGAACTGATTTTTACCCACGCTTGTGACAACAAACTCCACGTAGTGACTACTTATACGAGGACTTTACAAAATTTTGCTACTGACCACTTCCTTGGACTCTAAATCATCATGGTCAGCATTGCATATCACCCTTTTGTACCAAAGATTTTTTACCTTTTTGTCGTCGTTTAATGTTGTTCTGTCATGTTTTATGTCGTACTACATATATACTGTATGTTTTTGTTGTGAAGGAATGTGCAGGTAAAACTTTGCCTTTTGATTGATTTTTTCTTTATGGAATATGTAGGTATAGGGTTGAAATTTTTTTTATGTGTCCTGACTTGGGACATGGGTTCTTGATGTTTATTTGAGGTATTTTGCATTATGCAAAATTTTTTTTTCTGGCTGCCATGGCTGGTCTTCCCCAGGTTTAGTTGTCAGAATGGTATTATACGCTGCTTCTCAAGACATTTCACCAGTGTGTTCCTGGCTTCTCAACGAAAAATTTTTTACTTCGTAAAAAATTTTTTGGGGGAGAAGGAAGGATAATATGTTGTATTGTTTTTGGGGGATAATGTTTTTTACAAATCAAAAGCAGTAATTTTTTTTAATTGTTTTAACCACTAATTATTTATTTTCTTAATACTTGTAATTAACTGGGAAGTTTAATTTAAATACCTTTTGTCAGGAGATATAATGGTCTGGATGACTCTTCTTCTATAACTCAATAGCTAATCTTTTAAATTACTACTAATCATCTTTTTTTTGTTGGGATCTTTTTTTAAATAATTACCTTTTCTTTAAATTAATCCTGCCTTTGTTTGCCCGGTCTCCGGAGGTGTAATTTTAATTATCAGGTAAATTCTGTCGATTTTCTGCTGACTATTAAGTTTCCCTCTCTCTTCAATAGCCTAACTCATTTCTTGCAATATCTTTTGTTCAGGTCCGGTTTTTAATTAGTTTTACTCTCTTCTAATTTTAATTTTTATTCCAAATTTTACCCAGGGTTGTCTCGGACGATTAGCTATCTCCCGCTAAAATTTTAGAAAATTTAATAACGTTTTTAAGGCCCTTATGATCAATTAAGTTTTTTCCCCATTTCAAGATGGCCGTTCTTGCCTGCGTTTCTTCTCGGCCAAGTGGTTTCTTTCCCGCGTGCTGTGGTTGCTGGCCGCCATTTTCTTATTTTCTCTCTTCCTTCCCCCGTCGATCGAATGTTCTCGAAGTTTCCCGGCTGAGATGGCGCGCTCTGATTGGTCCCCGCGGCCGGCGTCTGGTCGAAGCTCCTCAAGCTGGCAGCGAAAAGCGTCATTCTGAGAGCTGACGCGGTGCTGTAAGGAGGGTGATTCCCGGACTCTCTTCTCGCTCTTTTTTGTCCAAGTTCGACGTTCGTCGCCCCATTAAGCAACTTATAGGAGGTGATCCCCCAAAATCGGAGGCCAGAGGGCCAGGACTAATGATGATCACCATGTAATTTTCTTTTTCCCCATTTTGTTTTTTCGGCCAACATGCCGATGCGACACAAGCTGCCACCATTGGATGTGAATTGGGCGTAAGGCCCCCACCCCCCTGTGTTTTTTCACAAGCGGCGATGAAAATCTACCGGAATTGACGTCTCGCACTACGTTCACCATTTTGCCCTGCCCGGGAGACGCTTGTGTTGACTGGAACGCGAAGTCCCCGACACCTGCCGGAGTTCCCTGACCAGAGGAGAGACCAAGATGCCGCCTCCGGATGCCATCAGTGACCGTCCGTTGGTTCCCTGAAACGCCGAGACCAGACCTGCCATTGGATCCGTGGGTGAGATCTGACCAATACCTTTTTTCTATCTACCATTTCTCCACCACGAGCTGGATCAGCGACTTCATGCTTCAAGCTGTGCTAGAACTATCCCTTTTGTACTTATAATGTTTAATGGAGGGGGGGATTAAATAACAAATGCTAAATTTTCTTTTTTCAACTTTGTGTGCCATTCTAATGTATTGCTTCCAGTAACGATGTCTAAATCCTTTTGTTAAAATCATAATTGTGGATGCCATGTTGATTTCTGGTTTGGCCTAAGCTAATCTCAATAATTGTTTGAGTTGTTCTGCACATCAATGTATTTTGCTGCACCCTTTGGTGTAAAAATTGCAAAGTTCCCTTTTTTATTTTGTAATTTCTTTATTTTGGCAATTGTTTAAACTAACCTGTTGGATATAAGAGGTGGGGTTTCAAGTAACAGATAGGGATTTAATGCGGGATTTTCATCACATGCCTTGTGAGGCTAAGAAAAGGTGGGGACTTGTTTGCCCAATTTTCTTTTTTTTACTTTTTGGTAGGATAAATTTTTTTTTCTCATGCTGCAGCAGAGCCTTTTAACTTAAGTACTTGGATCCAATCAAACTACCTTTGTCATGACAATTTTATTTAAGCATTTCCTTTTTCTTTTTTTTTGTTTAAATTTTTCAAGGCCTAATAATTGGGTAATTAAAGCATTCTAGTATTTTTTTTGTTCCTGAGCAATTCTACCACGCGCTGTAAAACCCCTGCGCAGTGTTTACTTACTTTACATTTCTTTTACTGATGTCGCGAGGCCACTAGCTGTTTACCCCTGTTATTTGTTAAATAAATTTTGTGATTTGGTGATCTAATACCATGTCTCTGTGTTTATTTTACCACTTTTCTAACACACACTTCAGGCAAGGCTGAGATCATTGGGTTATTTCCTACACAATCGGACACAACGCATGGTAAAATCTTAATTCTGATTTGGAAACTTGCTCAATTAAAAATCAATTTTTTTTTAACTAAACTAAACTTTCACGGCAGTAGTAAGTAGAATACTACAGATGACCTGCTAGGCGGACGCACGTTCCAGCCCCCGCCGACTGTGTCGCTGATTAGCACCTGGCCCACCGTGCTCCCATCAAATCGCCAAGCCGCCAGCGCCCATGTAATGGTGAGATGTTTCCGTGCTTATCCATTTCTTGTTATAATGCGAGTCTGTGAGTGGCGCCTTTAGACGGGTGTCCGCAATGTGGGCCTAGCCCCGAGTCTCCGGACTGACTAGAAGATTTTGATCCTTCTTTTTCTACCAAGATCCAAGTGTATTGCTGCTTCTCACTGTGTCACAAAATGGTGGACTTCGCGTCATCTGCCCCCCCCCCTTTTTTTTTCTCTTTTCTTTTGTTAAGGTCTCATTTTATTTCCTTTTTTTAAGTCTATTTTTTTTTTTTTTTTTTTTAAATTTCTTTTGACCATCGGTCTTCCTGTAAAATTATAAAATAGGGATTGAATTTAATTTGTTGAAATGTACCATTCTTTAAAGTGTTAATACCCTTACTACAGTAGCATCTAAGCTAAATTTTTGTAAATTGTGAATTACAAGCAAAACATGATTTTCTACTAAATTTTAATTTTTGGTTTGCAACCATGGGTACCCAGGGGTTAAAATTTGATATTGATTCTTTTTTTTGAAATGTATGTGTATGAATTGCTCGTCCTGTTTAATTGAACATTGCCAGATCTTGTGGTAATTTGTCCAAAACATATGCAACTGATTTAAAAACCTGCTTTGTGACCTAATTTGAATGCTGCCTAACTATGATTAAAATTTCTTTATTTTGTCTTTACTGAAAATGGGAAAATGCTGTTGAGTCATTCCTAAAGTTTGGAGAAGATCTTGGTACTGCATGATGTGTTTAAAATTTTTTTATCTATGTTTAATATGTTAATTGGTTAAATAAAATGTTTCAATCCCATCTTTTAGCTCTCTTTACTTTGTCAACACGTACACTAGGGCGGCAAGCTAATTCCTGGGTTATCTCGTCATTCAAAACAACGCATTACTGATTTGTTTTTTTATAGCTGTGAATTTTAATTGTGGTGTTCCAAATTGGAACTACACCACAAAATGGTGCCGTGACCAGGATAGTCCGACCTGGGAGGGGGAAGAATGTTCTAGAACAATTTCGGAGGAAAAGCGCGGGAAAGATTAGCGTCCTCTCCGAGATCTGATGCAACCGGCAGGCCATATGATGCAATAGCATGAAATTGTAAGCAAAACTTAAAAGATGAAAAATTATTGAAAATTCACAGGGAGATGCCTAACCGGAGAAATAAAGTAATAAAATAAGGAAAAATCAGGATTACGGGAAGTTACAAAAATTAATTTAAAATAAAAAATCCCATCAAAACAACTTTAATGAAAAGGGAGGTATGAAGTATAGCCGCTATATTTTAAAGTGCTGATTACCCACAGAACGGCAATTAAAAGGTAAACATTAATTTTAAACACCCTGAAGGCGAAAAACAGCCGGTGAAGAGAAAATTTAATCACAAAAAAGTAAACAAAAGAGAAAACTTTACACTGCCAAAACAAAATAAATAATTAACAGCCCCCCAAAAGTAAGAAATTACACAGTGGTTATTTAAATTTTTAACTAGAAAGATCTTAAATTACTAAAATGTTCTGGGTAGAGGTAAATTAAATTAATTATTAACCAAAGAAAAGTGATAATATAGTGACAACACCACACAGTTATGTAAGTTGTAGATAATTATTTTATTTTTATTTAATATTTTTATATTTTTATTCTTGTCCACTCAGAATATATTTTTTTTTTTTACGATAAACATTTTTTTTTTTTTTTTATGAAAAGAAAAAATTTCAGCTCCCTATATTGAGTGTTACGCATTAAGTTAATTTATTTCTATGCGATATGTTATGTTAAGTGATTAATGGTTAAGAATGTATTTTCTGTTAATGAGAATTACTTGGAGTAATGTATAATCTTAATCTTAATATATATATAAAATGCTAATGTTCGTTTGTAAAGACAGGGTTTTCTCTATCACCACCAACTCGAATTAACTTCCCGTTGGGGTGGTAAATACCCCTTGGCCTCATGGTGAAAGTAAGGGAGTTTGGTCGCGGTGGGTGGAAGTGGGTGGTTGTGGGTGGCGAAAATGTGAAAAAATATATATCTGTCCTATTCTAACTCATGAGAACTTCTGAATTTCAACTCCAGTAAAATATAAAAATTTAATGTTTATCGTCTGTTGCCATATCAGCAGGAAAACTGAATCTCAAGCAATTATCGTCTGCAAACCATTTTACCTGAAACAAATTCAAGTTATTTTAACAAGTGAAAAAGAACAAATTATTTGAATATTCTAGAGTGTTCTGATGCTAGCAATTTCGATGTGTTATGGTATATAAACCGAAATTCAGTGACTTTTCGTCAGTTTGATCGTGTTTGCAGTCGAGTAAAGATTAACTGAAATTAAGAGTGAACAGTAATTAAAAAAATTCAAGTCATTTTGACAAATGAAAAAGAACAAACTATCTGAATATTCAAGAGAGTTCGTCTGTGACACCATAATAGCAATCAAGGGATTACTTTTGTGTAACTTTAGTACATTACATATACACAATGCCAAGGCGTAAAAAAGTATTTACAAAACCTCGAGTGGATTTTAAAAGAAGAAAAGTAGCACGTCAACTTGAAACAGAAGAACAAAGAGAGAAACGGCTTTCAAATATTCGTAAAGGAGTAAAAAAAAAAAAAAATAGAGAAAATTTAACCGAAGAAGAAAGAACACATATTAATGAAGAAGTGCAATCCCGAATGAAAACACTTAGAAATCGTCAATCTGCTGATCAACGTGAAGTGGAAAATAGGAGAAGTAAAGAAAGAATGGCTACTTTACGCAAAAAACGAGCTGCTACAAGTAAAATTGAGAATTTAGAACTTCGGGCGTTCCATTATGATTGAAAAAAAAAATACAGTGAATATCCAAATATTATCATCGGAAAAATGGATACGTTATGCGAGTATTGTCATGCACGGAAATTTAAAGGCGAAACTGCTGGTATGTGCTGTTCGAGTGGTAAAGTCAATTTACCAGCATTAGATGTACCACTACCACAATTACTCGCAAATATGACAGGAATACACCAGATTCCAATCCTTTTCTGCAAAATATACGTCGATACAACTGTTGTTTTCAAATGATTTCATTTGGAGCTTCATTAATATGCAAGGAAGAAAATTTCAGGCCGGTTTTTAAGGTTCAAGGTCAAATTTATCATAGAGTAGGTTCAATTCTGCCGATGCCAAATGAAACTCCAAAATTTCTTCAAATGTATTTTGTTTGTAACGAAGACCTTGAAACCGACCAACGTTCTCTAACATTCAGGTACTACAACGAGATATTATTTAAAAATTACAACGTCTACTTCATAATCATAATCAACTAATCAATGTGTTTAAGACTTCTCTAGACCAAATGGCTGCAGATAAATATAAGATTGTTATTCTAGCAGATAAAAGCCCAGCCGGTCAACACGAAAGAAGGTTCAATGCACCTCAAACGAACGAAGTTGCCGTAGTAATTGTTGATAACGAATGTAGTCGTCGTGATATTATTATTCAACGCCGAAGTAAAAAATTGCAACGTATTGCTGAAATACATCGTAGTTATGATACACTACAGTATCCGCTAATTTTTTGGCAAGATGAGGATGGTTATCTCTTCAATATTCAACAAATCGATCCAGCTACAGGTGTCGAAACGAACGAAAAAGTATCAGCTATGCAATTTTATGCTTATCGAATTATGACTAGAAATGATGAATATAACCATATTTTAAACTACTCGGCAGTTATTTCAGCAGTTTATTGTAGAGATGTATGCTAAAATTGAGACGGAAAGATTAGAATTTATTCGACATAATCAATGAAAGTTGCGTTCGGATGAATACATCAATTTGAGAGATGCAATGATAAATGATGCAAACGTCGATAACATAAGAAAATTGGTCATCTTGCCATCGACATTTACTACTGGATGTCCACATCACATGCATCAATATGCTCAGGATGCGATAACTTTTTTTAAATTTCCAATGGCAAGATAGGAAGACAAATACAGCAAAGGAATGGTAAAAAAGAAAGAAAACACACGAACAAAAAACTTAGCTGCATCAAATAGTCTATGTATCCAAATGGACCCTAGCCTCCCAGTAGTGGTCTGCAAGTGAGGACTTAGATAAGGCTAGATAGAAGTTAGAAATCTAAATTATCTACGTTAAAAAATGGATCCTTAAATATTTTTTATACTATTAAACATGCGGTGTATTTTAACCCGAGCAACGCCGGGTTTCGCTGCTAGTTAATGATAATGAATAAATTCAATTGGAGCTGAATTAATCGTCTGGTCATTAGAGTCAATCTCTCTGTCTATTAAGTTTTATTTTAATATGATCAAGATTTAATCCTCCTTTTAGGATCAAAATTTTCTTTTATAAGTTCATGTTATTCAATTTTTTTTTTATTCTTCTAGATAGCGGTTAACTTGCCTAGTCATTGCACAATGCTAAAGTACTAACCGCTTATGATCATGACGGCCCTATCTATTTAAGAAATTTTAACATCTTAAGTGAGAAATTTAGCAGTTTGTTTTAGTAAATGAATCAATAAATTACGAATCATCTATTCCAATAATTATTAATAGCATGCACCAGATATACAACAACAGCAGTTACAACACATCCACCCTGACAAAAAAAACTCATGAAATCTTAATAAATGAAATGAAATCGCACTCTACTGCCAGTGACGTAATGTACAAATACCCACCCCCCCTCCCACAAGTACTCTGTTTTGGCCATACCTTCCTCTTCTGGATGTCAAATAATGTGGCAAATTATACTTAATGGCTGCCCATCCCCCCCCCCCCCTCTCTCATTGCAGGAGTTTCCGCTAAGTCACTATGTACTGCGCAATTTTCGATATATAACCACACCCTCTGCTGTGACCAGTCCTATCAAGGCAATTGTGAACCCTGGGAAAATGGAAAATCTCCTCCCACAACCCCTCACCTTTTCGGGAAAAAAAATTTTAATTCTCATATTCTGAAAAGTTTCAAATATATATTTTCTTTTTTAATGATGTAACTGATTGAAATCCTTTTATAGAGAAGTGCAAATTTGAATTATTTTCATAGTGTATGCTTCATAATTCAAAAATAATAAAACTTTTGTGAATTTTTCCTCGTTTGTAATTTTACTGCATTAGGCCGATAATTGAAAATTCAAATATATGAAACCCTTTATTTTCCATAGGCTCTCTTAATCAAACATGTCAATTTTAGCACATTAAACCCTTTGTCACAAACCCATTGGAAATGAAGGATTCAAAGAGTACGAGGGTTGCTATTTATATTTCTGGCCTAATAATGAAACAACAAATATTTATGATCAAAATTGGTTATATTGTTTCTCAAAATATTCTCCATGAAGATCAATGCACTTTTGCATGCGTTTGAACCAAACTTCGAAGCACTTTTTCCGCTCCGATTGAGATAACTGCAAAACATGCGCTTTGAATGCATCAACCGCTTCTTCGGGTGTCGAAAATCGATGTCCACGTAATTTATTTTTGATGTACGGGAATGAAAAATGTCATTGGATGCCAAATCAGGGCTGTACGGCAGATGACCCATCAATTCGATGTTTTGGCATTTCAGAAACTCCTTTGAGCCGATGTGTGAGAGCTCGCATTGTCATGATGAAGAATTCTGCTTTTTTTTCGAATTTCTCTGATGATTTCTGGCAAACAAATAGTCGTGAACCATTCAGAATTGACTGTCCTGCATTGCTCTAATGCCACTGTCGCCACATGACTGGTAATGACAAAGAAACAGGTAACCATTTGTTTCGATGTGCTTCTTGCTCGAATAACTTTCGTTGGATTTTGCTCATCTTGGAAAACCCATACAGTCGATTGCTGTTTTGTTTCCGGCTCATATGCATAGATCCATGATTCGTCCCCTGTGTAGATATTATACACAGCCTTTGATGCACCTTGATTATATTTTGTCAACATTTCTTTGCACCAATCGATACGAGCCTTCTTTTGAGCATTTGTGAGATTATGCGAGATCCAACGCGAACAAATCTTTTTTATGGCCAAATGTTTATGTAATATTTTATTGATGCTTGTCATACTTATGTCCAAAGATACCTCAATCTCATGGTATGTCACATGATGATCTTGCTTTAGCAGTTCTCTCACAGCATCGATATTTTCTGGCACAACAACCGATTCTGGATGACCTGCACGGAATTTCCTGGATCGAGCACTGACCACGATTAAATTCGTTATACCAGCTTTTTACAGTGCTGTAGGATGGTGCTTCATTGCTGTATAAAGATTTGAGTTCATGGAAGCACTCTTGTCTTGACAATCCACGTCGAAAGTTATGAAAAATAATTGCACGAAAATGTTCACGAGTCAACTCCATTTTTTTTTAACATGAATTTTTAAAGTTACTGTAAACAACACAAATCAAGCTGAAATGGAAAATCATTATGAAGAATTTATGTTTACAAATATCAAATTTCCGATTTAAATCGTCTGCGATCACCTGGCAATGCTTCCTGTTGCCAAGGCCAGAAATATAAATAGCAACCTACGTAAAAGTTTTGAAATGCCATAGTTCTCAACTGCTAGATGTTCCTTATGAACTTGTAGAGGTCATGAATGACCCTGTGAAAAAGAGTGAGGCTGAATCACTTGCAAGTCAAACTGAATGTTTTGATTTCACTGTAGGGATTTCAGTGGCAGCTCATGGGATACAGCAAGTACTGCTGGGCTGCACTTGAAATTATCAGCACATACTTTAAAATAATTTATTCTATAAATTTTCTTAAATTCAGATTAGAATTATGGAATTCCTATGGTAAATTTCAAAAAAAATCTTAAAAACGTATTGTAGTAACGGCCGGATCGCTCATTCAGAAAAAAAAACCCTTTAATCTTCCCGCAATTCAACTGCGAAAGTCGTTGGTACAGCCCTCATCACTAATTAAGGAATTGCAGCACCGTTGCCATGGTAACGACTACATAAGCACTTTCTCCGGCTTAGGATAGCATAGGATGTTTTAGCTAAGACTCAGCTGAAAAAAAGGTTTTCTGACTTTTGCTGCACTAGTGAATTTGACGAACTGATTGGCTCGGACGAGAAGTGAGGGAGAGAATAAAGACACAGAATATATGTTCTAGCCCAGCGTTTCTCAACCTTTACGCTGAACGTTTGCAGGGGCGTGGGGGTGAGAAAAACTATAGAGCAAGTAGTGATGCATATTTTTAAAAAATCATCTTATTTATTCTCATTTCTACTCAAAAATATATCCATTTTCGCTTAAAATGTTCATTATTAAAGATTAAAAAACTCAATGTATGCTGAAAAATGTGAGGGGGAGGGGGGGGGGGAGGAAAGCGCCACTGTATGTTAGCCTTTGTTGGAGGGGAGCACGACGTTAAAAGGTTGAGAACCGCTGTTCTAGCCCATTCTAACAGAAACAATATTTTTTTTTTTTTTGTCTGGGAAGATTGAAAGTTTTTAGCTTTATTTGTTACTGTGTCCATGTGCTATTGGAATCTATGATTTAACTGTTTTGAAACATGGAGCCCCGTTATTATCCAGTTTGCGTCTTGCTTGAAACTCCGTTTAACACATGGAAAGAAGATGATAAACGACAACCACTAAAAGAAAATAGACAGACACCAAAATTCTCCATTCATAAGAAAAAGGCAGGTTCGTCTCAGCATGGTCGTAGCTTCCATTCATCATGATATGCACTATTCTTGTGGCTATGGGGCAGTTTTTATTTGCAAAAAAATGTTTCGTTGGCCGTGTTTAATCGTTGAGATTAAAAAAAGAGCGTTGGGAATGGTACTGGATAGGATGGATTAACCACCATCACACGAGCATGTAAAACACATGAAAGCTCAATCGAGCATTTAAAAAAAAAATTTTAATTTAAGGAGTTGATAAGAAGTGGGAGCTAAATTGCTGACGCATTAAAGGAAAACTCTCGACTTCATATTGCTGAATTTATCAAGAAGGTAAGCCTGAATAGACGCTTCATGCAATTACCCATCAAAGCAGTATTGCTTTTAAGTAAGCAAGAACTGGCATTAAGAGGACATGGCGAGCAGAAAATTCTTTAGACATGAGGAATTTTAAAGAGCTTTTAAAATTAATGATATCTAAATTAATACAATGCCTTTTTATGAGGACATCACTGACCAATTCACAAGTTTAAAAGAAAGGAGGATTGATTTGACTTATAAAAAATTCTCAGGAAACTTCGAATCAGACACGGAATAATGCAATTTTGAGGATAGGAGCGGCTGGTTGAAATTTATGTCCATTTTATGGAAGTAAAATAGGATCTCTTACATTTTTTATGTAATTTCTTTTTTATCCTGGGTGAGGGCTTAATCTGCCAGCTTCCAAATTCAGTAACAAAGATTTTCCATTCCTGTCCAGAGGAAGGGGGGGGGGGTCATATGTTTCCGGCTGCACTGCCACTGAGGGATTTGCATCTGGTTTGCTGTTTTATTTATGGTCAATGAAGTAAGTAAAACTATTCGGGCCCCAGACATGCATCTGGATGTGGTAGTAATACTTGTTAAAGGACTTCTCTACTTATTATAAAAGAAGATGTCTGTCTGCCAGTCTGTTTATTTGTCTGTTTGTAGGTGGCATTATGGACAAACAGCTACACCTAGAAACACCAAATTTGGTGTACTGGAAGATCTAAAGAAGTTCTGCACCTTGAAGTTATTTTTTCAAAATTCGGCGTAGGATTTTTTTATTTTATGTTTTATGCAAATTTTTGCATTTTTTCTCACCTAATGTTTAAGAGTGGCAGCAATTAAGTTTGTAGCAAAACACAAACATCATCGAATAAAACAGAAAATTTTCTTTTATTAACAGTTTGTTCTGAATATGTAACATAATTTGCAGAATTTTTTAACTAAAGATCACATTTGACGAAAGTTTTCGTAAAATAATTTTAGAACTGTTGCATCTTAATTTCTATCTGTCATAACTTTTTGATATTTTGGCAAATGATGAAACATTCATTTTGTCTTCTTAAAAGAAAAACAAAAAAAGTGTGTAAATAAGGTGATTTTTTATTAATTTTAATGTAATAGTGTGTTAGTTTCAATAGCAGCGACAGCAGTTTGATGCCATTTGCAGTCACGATACTATTTCTTATGTTGCCACAAAAAGCATTGAATACTGTTTTTTCAACAATGAATTATCCAGCACTATTTTTGATAGAGTTTTAAATGGGGCATGTTTTTGATTCGCAAGTGATATCTACTGATATCTACTTCTGTGACGTCAAATGCATTATAATACAGTAGAGAAGAAAAATCCAACTCTAATATATTTTTAAACAAATGCATTTTGAAAAACTTTCCATTCCATAAATATGTAAAAATTATGCTACAATCTTAGTTGGGAATACAATTTATTCTCGACATATTTTTACAGACGAATTTGATTACAAATCTGTATCCCAGAACCAGACAAAAATATTACAATTTTCAGGTTAAAGCATTGATTCTAAACGAAATACCTATATATGGGTTAAGTATATACAAATTTAATAATGTCAATAATTTTTTGCTGACTGATTCAATTATTAGCTCTGCAACCAGACCTAGAGTTAATTTCTTACAGTTTTGGTGCCCTACTGAAAAGTAAGTCTGGTGTGACTTACGTTAGTCTGGTTCTGAGGTACAGAAATTATGATACAAATAACTAAGAAAGAAAGATTAACGATTATTATTACAAGTGGTATTTTAGACCACTGCTTACACGCTTAAATCTATTGCTTAAAACAACACTCCTTTATTGATTAAATTTCTTATTGGCTGATTTAAATCCTTTTACGCTAAAAATTTCCGAAAAATACTCCTTAAAGACAAAAATTTGTAAACTCCTCCATTCACCTCAATGTTCCCAATTCGCTAGATTCTATTTAGCTCAATTTTCACTTAAATCTTGTCTATTTGAGAATTCTGTCTCTCCCTCACGAAAAGATGCCTAGTAAGATATCCTATTACTATCACGTGACCAACGCTCTTCAACGGAAAACGGTACACAGTCACAATGCAGGAATCGAAGAACAAACATGTCATTATCAAAATATGAATTAAAAGAGCTTCTAAAGAGGATACTGAATGTACTTTACTTAATGAATGCTAAGTCCTTTTGCTGTGGTTGATTACTTCTCGATGTATTCGCTAGTGATCATTTTATTATATATCCGAATACCACATGCATCTTTTTCATATTCAGAGTTGTGAAATAAATTCAGCCTAAATGTGGAGAGGATGCTTTCGGTAAAAATTTTCTTTTAATGGACTTAGTTTCTTACGATTGGATTATAAAAATCTCGTCGCCGTTGTAAAACAAATGAAGTTATGATATCTTCAGTCAAGTGAGTAAGTACTATTTTACCTTTTTCATGTAAATAAATTTGGTAGCTGCTTTAATTAAATCTCACAGCTGGTTTACCATGATTGCATTTCTGTATTCTGACTGTACTGTGAATTTGTTTTATAACTACAGAATATAGTGAAATTATATTCTATTTATTAAAAAAATACTTTTTTATTGTGTATTAAGATATATGTAATGTATTTGGCTTGATTTAAAATTTATTTTCACGGGCTTATAATCATAGATTACAGCTCTGATAATAAAAAATGAAGAAAACGAATAATTCAATATATTAATCAAAAACTGCAAATTTTCGTAAAACACCCTTTTTCTAGCTTAAATAATTATCATAATTGAGTACAGTTATATTAATCAAAAACGGACAGATTTTGTAAAAACACTCCTCTTTTTTTATTATTATTTAGGCTAAATGGAGCTGTTGTATAATGCTCAAAAATTGAGAATTTTTCACTCCATTGATTTTTGTCGATTAATGGAGCAAATTTTACTCAAATTGGGAGAATGGCTGTTTGAAGTCAAAAATTGAGTAAAAATATACTCCGTTTGATTATTATTTTACTCAGTATATTTAAACGTCTAGATTTAAAAACTGAAATACTTCAACGTAGCTGAAAATGTTCTTCATTTTAAATGATAAATATATGTTTAAAGTGACATATATATATATATATATATATATATATATATATACAGTGGTTATAATTTCCGTTCCATTATATTATCACAATAATTCTTGCACTTTATTTGGATTCAAAATCTGGTTTCTAATTCTTGCTAATAGCTGTTATTTTTATGCGAGATATGTCTTATTTGTAGTATGTTTTGTGTTTTACTTGTTAGTTATATATACATACTGTAATTTTCTGCCCATAATCTGCAGATTATCTGTTAAAAAACTTATGAAAATGAAGATGCGGATTATCTGCTGCATTTTATTTTTGGGGACCAGTTTAATTAACAGATGACGTTGATTTCGATTGGTCCCACGTAAGATACGTACTTTGATCAAAATACATTAATCATAATTGAAAGTTTGTCAGAATGCTATAACTTTTCTGGGCTTTTTCTGTACATCGGTGTTGGGTAGAACACCTATAAAATACAGGCCAGCTATTGATCGCAGTTTTTGTAGAGTATTTTGCCGTGTCGTAACTGAAATTTTTCCCAGGGCACCTCTGATATTTACAAAGCAATGTATTCCGTCAATGACTGGCCTGGAACCTAGTGCAGTCAACCGGCCTTAATCCACAAACACGAAATACTCAATTGGTTGCTATAATTCTTGTCTGAAGGATCATTTATCTCTTTACAATCCTCCATTAATAAAATTTATTTTTCATCGTCCATCACTAACTTCAGTTTAAAAAAACCCAATCAGGGAACAAAGCAATTTTGGCAGGAATGGACAGAAATGGTAGACTATTTTTTCCCATTCTATTTTCAAAAGGCAATTAAAACACCTGCATTTTTTTTTAAATATCTGTGGACACCATCGAATTTCAGAAGGGTATTCAGAGATTCGAAAGCTTTGGGAGGCTGCAAACCCTTTTTAGACAAGTGAACGTAACAAAAATAGAAATGCATGCATTTCCCCCCATCAATAAAGTTTACTTTGGTGCAGTATGGTACAGTTGCATAAGTGAGAGTGGACCTTAACGGGTAATTTTTATACCCGTTAAGGGTATAATAAATACCCGAATTATTCTTTATAACCCGTTAAGGGTATAAAGAATAATTCAAAAATAAATAAAACGAGTGTTGTTTTATGTCCCCCTCCCGCATCGAGCTTCTATTCAGAGATAACATGGTTGAATCATTGGAATGCAAGACCATGTTGATTTTTTCATTGTGGTCACCAGTCAAGCTGTGAAATATTTTGTTTGCATTTCCCCCTTTTCCCCACCGCCCCTCATACCACCATGATTCATGGAAATATTGATATCCTGTGGCAGTTTGAAATAGGAATCCCCCCCCCCTCGTTCTAAGTTTGGACAGTTGTGGTTCGCAGGAGTTAATCAATCTTTTCAGAAGACTAAGAAAAAGAAAAGCAAAGCTGAAATTTTCCGGCATTTTAACAGCAAACAATGCCAGATAATTGAGCTTTTAGTGTACTTAAAAGCTGAAATTTCATTTTGCTTGATAACCATCTTGATGCTTTATCTCCCAGCAGTGGCATTTAGATAGCTACTTTTCAAGAAATATAAGTTGAATTTTCCCGCTATTTATATGCATTCTTAACTTTAAAAAAAAATTATTTTATAATTTGTCATAAATGTTGCATAAATTGTATTTTATTTCGGTATCGATATGCATTAAAAACATTGTTTATGAAAAACATCGGTAGTCTGCTACAGATTATTTGCGGATTATCTGCTGCCGTGGATTATACGATGCAATTTTTTTAAAAAAAAGGCTGATAGAATCGTCCGAGGATTATACGCTGGTGTGGATTATCAGCAGGAAATTACGGTATGAATATATATGTGTGTGTGTATGCAGAGGAATTTTCTCAATGTGATTATAAACTTTAATATTATTCTGTTTGAAAACTACTGTGCAAAAATTATTACCAGATGAACTGACTCACCTAAACAGCTATCTTTTATGGCAGGTATAGGCAGGGGCGTAGCCACGGGGGGGATTCACAAAAAGTTTTGAATGGTTTACATGGAGTTCTAATACGTTCTGTAGGCCACATGAAAAGCAGGGGTGGGCCACGTACGTCCAGCCTATCACTTTTGACGGAAGTTTTTGTAAAATAATTTTAAAACTGTTTCATCTTTAATTCTATCCGCAATAATTTTTTGATATCTTGACAAATGACGGAACATTCATTTTGACCTCTTTTAAAAGAAAAACTGAAAAAAATATAAATTAGGTGATTTTTTATGAAATTTTTAAGTAAAGAAGGATTTTGAATACAACAGTTGCTGCTTTAAGATTTCGTTTTCTCTAAGATTTTTGCATAAAAATATATTGTTGCGGAATTAGTCTGCTACTCCTGGGGTTCGTCGTTCTAAAGTCCAGTGGTGTAAAAAGTTCAAGTAAAAAGTCACTTGTCAGGATGGAACACAAACTTTATTTCTTCTAGAACTTCGTAGAACAATCAGCTGCACACAATTCACAAGCACAATCTAGCAGTAACGTGCTTTTAACAATCCGCTTGGATCAGAAGCTCTCACAAATGCTGTATTTCTCACACAAAATAAGTCACTTTTACAGGCAAAAATTCCGTGGAAATATTCAAGGGATATAGTACACTATCCCTTAAGACACAGCAATGAAGAATTTACACACAGCACTTTAAAAACAGCTTCACAAAGCAAGCTAAAACACAGCTTCTATAGCACTATCAGTTCACACAAAACAAGCGTACTCAGAGCTCCTCACACATTGAATGTTCATCTCGCAACTGACTCTCGGGGCGACGCGCTCTTCTATAAATAGCCGGCGCAGGAGGTACAAGAGGTTTCCAGAAAAGTCAATTTCTCGAGGGTTCTACATAAAGCGTGAATTTTGATTACGTCATAGAAGAGAAATGTTAGGTTATTATGCGTTTTTAATGCAGGAAAAACAACTTCCAGGCCCCATTGGGAAAATTGCGCCAAATGACCAAAAAGTCGCCAAGCTTGGCGACTTTTGGCGAAATATCGCCAAATTTGGCGCCAAAAATAAGTCCTCAAAAGTGAAGAGATCTAAGCTCTAGGACTAATATTTCTCGAGATTTCTAGAAGCCCATAGAAAAACATATGGGAAAGCGAAACCTCCGTATCTCCGGTTCTAATTGGCCGATTTTGATGCAACAAAAAGCAAAATTTATCTATTTGAAGCGTAGAATAAGAATTTTAAACCATTTTAAGCCCCAGAGCAGCGGGTTGCCCCGAAAATTCGTAACATTATGGAGAGCTGTTTTAATAGCAACCATAAAGGGAAATGATTATATTTTATGCTAATGTGTAAATTGCAAAATAATCACTAAGCAATAAAAGGCTACATTCATGGCAAATATCTAAACCATTTCTTTAAATTAAGTATCAAAGAGGAAAAAACAAAAATACATAATATTAGGGTAAGTAAAAGATAGTATAAGTAATCGTAGATATGCTAGGATAATATTGATTGAATCACAGTAAACCCAATTAATAAATATTTCATGAAACTAAAAGTGTTCCATTCATTTTTCAACAGTCGTCTTACAGCTAACTAAACAATAAGTAATTCCATGTTGCCTTAATATATCCCATGGTAGTTTTAACAGACGAGACTATATATATTTTTTTTTTTTTTTTTTTGAGATTCTGTTTTTTCACAAGTAGTTATGATTATATTTTAGGAAAATTTTCTCTTCTTACCTTGTAAAGAGCAAGTATGCAGCTATTTAATTATAAAATAAAATGGTTGTCCACATCATGCAGTATCTAAGGTATTAATGCTATAACTTAAACTTAAAAGACAGTTTGATATAGAAATGAGACATTTTGAAAGTGAGGAATTTTTGCTGCAAACCATCAAGCTTTTCTTTTTCTGATTATGAAAGACACAGGCATAGTTTTTTGTGTCATAATATCACAATAGTCAAAGGTTAGTACTCATACTAACTTTACGAGTAACTAATGAGTAACTTTATGTCATGAGTCAAATAATATTGCTCATTTTTAGATTCCACATCACTGGAATCAATTTGAATTACACGAGAAAATTTTTCGTTCCTTACCACCAGGGCCTGATTAACACTTCCTGATACTATAGGCCTGCTATCATTTCGAGGCCCCCTCCCACCTATTCCTATTCCATTCCATAAGTATAAATAACAAATATTGTAGTTTTGAAGCTCCCAGACTTTTTTTACTATAGGCCCGGGCTTTATGGGTCTATTCGGTAATCAGGCTCTGCTTACCACGAGAATGCGCATGCAGCTAGTAAGAAATATATTGGATTCAGGATTCAAGCTAACTGCATTAATAGCTAAGGAAACAGCACAGGAAATAAATATTCCAGCCAAATTTAAGCATCGTCGGATAAGTAAGAAGAAGAAGTATTTTGATAAAAAATCACAGCATAATGAAGACCTATTAAATAAATTTCCTGTGTAGCTCTTTGAGATTAAAAATTTCGTCCCTCTGCTTGACCATGCCATTTTGTTTATGGACACCTGATTCACCCAACTTGATGAATTCAAAAATTATTTTGAATTTCTGTACAATCTTCAAATTGTGAAGTCACTGAGTGATGAAGATTTACTGGCTAGCACTTAAAAGTCTAAATTGGCAGACACTACCAGTGGGAGCCATGATCTGGATTTGGAAGATTTAGTTAATGAGCGTAAACTTCTGAGGGAAGTAATTCCTGAAAAAAATGGAGACGGCATTAGAGATATTAAAATTAATATCCCAAATGAAGAATTTTTCCCCAAATATGACTACTGCATAGAGGACATTGCATCAACTGTGCCAGTTGCTGTTGCATCAGGAGAAAGAAGCTTTTCAAAACTTAAGTTAATAAAAAGTTATCTCCATCAACTATGAGTAAAGAAAGATTCAATGGATTAGCTATTGTTTCCGATCAGAAAGCTATAGCCAGAAGGCTTGCGAATGGGGAATGCAATCCCGCTTTTGCGGGATTATATATCATGGCTATAATTTTCATATTTATGTAAGGTATTCTTTTAATTATGAATTAAGATAAAGTATTAAACTTGTTAGTGCTACAATTTTTCTTTTTACCACTTTCCTCCATTAAAATTAATTTTTATTGGAATGAAATGCCAATCCCGCGGGATCCCGCAATCTTGTGCGGGATTGACATTTCATTCAAATAAAAATTAATTTTAATAGAGAAAAGTAGGAAAAAGTAAGTTTGTAAGCACTATCAGGTTTAACACTTTATCTTAATTCATAATTAAAACAATACCTTACATAAATATGAAAATTATAGTCATGGTATAGTGCCGTGTTGCAATAAAAATTTTAGATGTACATCTATATAAATAAAATTAGACTTTTGTCTGTACATTTGTTGGAATTCAAAAATTTTGCGATTTCTATCCGTTTCAAGCACCTGGGAATCCGATGCGACCATCAAAAAAAAGTTTGTCTGTCTGTCATTCTGTCCGTGACGCTTTTTTTGTTTAAGCATCACGTAAAAACGACTGAAGCGAATGATATGAAATTGGGTGTCATGATAGGTGGTCACTCAACTTAAAACATAGGCGTCGAATTTTTAAAAAATCTTGATTAGATTTTCAGATTTTGCGAAAATCGTTTCAAACTGCGTAAATTTGTGTTCAAGCATCACGTAAAAACGACTGAAGTGAATTGTATGAAATTGGGTGTCATGATAGGTGGTCACTCAACTTAAAACATAAGCGTCGAATTTTTAAAAAATCTTGATTGGATTTTGAGAAAATCATTTCAAACTGCGTAAATTTGTGTTCTCACATCACGTAATAACTGCAAAGGTGAAAAAATGATATTTGGTGAAATGATAGGTGGTCACTCACCTTAAACTATAAGCATCTAATTAAAAAAAAAATCGATCAGATTTCGAGATTTTGCGAAAATCGTTTAAAACTGAGTGAATCTTTGTTCCCGCATTACGTAATAACGACTAAAGCGAATGATATGAAATTTGGTCACATGATAGATGGTTGCTCAACATAAACTATAGGTGTCCAATTTTTTAAACATTTTTATTAGATTTTGAGATTTTCTGAAAATTCTCTCAAAATACGTTTATATTTCTTCAAACATCACGTAATAATGAATAATACGAAATTTAGTGATATGATAGGTAGTTGCTAATCTTAATTTATAGGTGTTGAATTTTTAAAATATTTTGATTACATTTTGAGATTTTGCGAAAATCGTTTTAAAATGCTGAAATTTTGTTCCAGCATCACTAAATAAAGACTGCAGGGAATGAAACGAAATTGAGTGAGATGATAGGTTGTCACTCAACTTAAATTCTAGGCTTATAAATTTTTCAAAAATGTTGATTAGATTTTGAGATTTTGCGAAAATTATTTCAATATGCGTCCATATTCGTTCGCGCATCCCATAATTACGACCAAAGCGAATGAAATGATACTACTCAGTGACTCTCTAACCTCTAATATTTTAACAATACATAAAAATTATAACTTCGCTTTCTTTACTTTGGCAACATACTACATCCATTCTGTGTACTCCTACAATGCAGACGAATGTTCTTGCTTTTTGGACATTTGCATTCACTAACCTGTCAAGGACGGGTACTTCAGCTAGTTAAAAATAAATTTGAAAGATTTGCGTTGTGATCAAAAGTTAACGGCAAAGCACCAAAGATAATTAACCCGTACCCCAGGTTACGGTCGGAATGGCCTCAGCTGAAAGGAAATTGGTGTGTGTGTGAAGCCAGCACAGACAATAATGAGACATTCTATTGCAAGAAAAACATACATTTATTCAAAATCTGAAAATATGGGCTCAAAACTCAAAGTGCACTAAAAGCATTGGTACAACAGTTGAATTGAAATTTAACATCTAAAGCTGTGAGCAAAATTTGATAAGAACATTGGCTGCAATTTTTACACTTAGGCACCACTTACTTAATTAAACAATTGACTGATTTAAAGCTTAAACGATCAATGTGGAAGAATTTCACACTTTCACTTCGTTGAATTTGGCAAAAGTATACTGCTCAAACAGAGATATATTTAAACACTTTGTGACACCCTGTATTTCACATTTTCACATTCAGTTAATCAAAGAAATTCAATCAGCGTTAATGCCAAAGTTTACAATTAAAATTTATGAAATCATTGTTTACAAGTCGTTACAGAATTTTAAGAGAGGCCTCTCCTAAGGTTAATGAACAGATCGTAATAAATAGAAATTTGCACTCAAAGTAATATTTATGGCACTAAATTACATTCTTGAAAAAAAAAAAAGGATTTTGACGTTTTTTTGAAAAAAGAAAAATATTACAAAAAAAACAATGATAATTTAAAAAAAAAACGTGGGGACGGAGTACTAGGTAAGAAACAACGTTAAGGGGGGTTGTGGGACATGACGCGTGCGCCCAAAATGGCGCATGAAGGTAACATTACAGCAATATCTGTGCGGGCAACAGCATCGGGCACTTGGACAGGCGAGCAGAGGGTCTAGAGAGTGGTCTTGAAGTGATGGAAACGTGGGGAAATCATTTCTGCATCTATATTTGGGAGCAGTAGGTGGAGAGAGTCCTCAATTGTTCACGGGCTGGCAAGCCGGGCGTAGCATCCAAGATTAAAAATAAATCTGCCGGAACCTTGAGTCCGCATGGCAAAAAAAAAAAGGTAGAGAAAAGCGTCACCTGTGATCTTCAGCGACTCGACACACTTATCTCTCTCCTCCGTCTGGCCGTCATGGTGTGGGAAAAAAATCGCTTATTTCGTCGAAAACATCTTGTTGTTTCCTCTGCTATTCTCCGCCAGGTACCGTCGCCTTGTCACCTTCCCGCCAGTCTATTTATTCATAACGCTTTTGGTGGCCCGGAGATCATCCGTGCGCCCAGCATCATTGCAGTCTGGGAGGCGAAAAACTTTACCAGCTCACTCCAACGTTCTCTGACCTCAACTGACTGATCGCGTCACCTTCCCTCCAGCCACGCTACTAAGCGGGCGGCCCTCTCGGCCAATCAGCGATCGCCAGCTGCTGGCGTCCTTCAAGAAAGTTCCAGACCAGATTTTGTGCGGGAAGAAGCATCGAGTGTGAAAGGACCCGCTCGGCTAAAAAAAAATGGCGGTCGGTTTCAAGATGGCGAGAAATTGAAACGTGCGTTATTTGAAACAAAAAGGAAAAATGGCGATTGACCAAAACAGTACCTAGGCCGGTAAAAATAGTCAAATCGCCCGGGGAAATGCTCAAAATTAAGAATTATTCCTAACTAGGACCGAAATCTATCCAAAATATTAGCAAAAGAATAAAAGAAAAGAAAAACATTTAAATTTAAGTAAACATCTTAGGATTTAGCTTCAGAAGTAGGAAGGGGAAAAAAAATAACATGGGGTCACCAAATTGATATCATAGAAAAACAGATTTAAGGCAAAAACATTATAAATAAAGTGAATTAAGCAAATATTAAAAGAAAATATTTAAGGAAGCATTAAAGATATATCATTATCATACCTGCCAACTTCCTTCAGCCAAAAACAGGAAGACTCGGGTTGAAAAAACAGAAGATTTCACAAAAAATCAGAAGATAAAAATAAAATTTAAAAAATATTTTAAGAACAGAAGACTGTTTCCCCCAGTGTATATCACCATATCTTATTATTTTTTTATATTAGTATTGTATAGAAATAAAAACAAAATTAAATAGCAATAGAAAAGAGCTTACCTGAATTTTTTTATATAAAATGAAAAAAGATGGAGTATTTTCACAAAAATAAAAAACAAATAAATGTAAATTTGACTTTATTATAACCAAAGTATGTTGAAAAATAAACATTAAGATATTTTTTAATCTCATTTAAAGTAACTTTTTTAGCTTTTACTAATAGTTCATCAGAAAAATTACTTTCAAGCTTTAGTTTTCAATACTAACAAATTTTCTAATGATAAATCACTGAGGGAAGAACAAAATGAAGTTCTGTTAACTATCAATGAAAGATTTGCTTACAAATGCTTTGACCTCACTCATACAACAGCATTGTGCAGTTAGCTGTTGAAATGATTACCTTAATAAATTATTTTGAAATAGAATTATTAATTTACAATCTTTTTGCACAGTTTGTAATACAATTTAATATATCGACTAAAAATTTAAAAAAGACAGAAGATTTCATCTTCTGGCAGAAGACCAGAAGATAGCTTAAAAAAACAGAAGTCTTCTGTCAAAACCAGAAGAGTTGGCAGATATGCATTATTAACTTAAAAAAAGGTAAAATACTCATTAAAAGATAGCAAAATTATTGTAAGTTATTGAAAAAGAAACACTTGTTGCAAAACTTATTATTAAAAAAAAAAAGCAAAATCACTTGAAATAAAAATAGGTTGATACCACACATCATTCTCTTCCCCTTCCCAAAAAAATTTTTGGCACAAAAATTTTTCTTTACACAATACAAAAAAATGTAACACAGGGACATGTCGCAAAGGCCAGGTGGACAGACAAGCATCGCATGCAAAAAAAAATTTTAGTAACACAACCTACGTACAAAAAAATTTTTTAAAAAAGAAAAGGAATAATACCCACACCAGAATCACAGCAGTCGACACAGTTACCTACACCAACCTACCCACAGGGAAAAAAACAACTACCCCTTAAAAGAAAAAAAATTCAGTACTCAAAAATATTTAAAAGAAAACACTTTGCCTAGTACACTAAAGAACACTTTGCACCAACCCAAGTCTTACATTGAAGACATCACATGTTACAAAATGAATACAGGACAACTTCCTGGATTCCAACAGAATGCAATGATTATACTTAGACATGAAACATTTATGAGTATAAAACAAAAGAAATTTGCACGAAACATGATTACATATACACAATACAACCACGAAGAAAAATTTGTACAGTTGGGAAATTTGGCATAAACCCAACATGGTGAGGCATCACCTAGGCATAATTCGAGAAAGTAGTAAGCACAGAAATTCTAAAAAAACACAGAGGAAACCACTCTGCTTAGGATTTGAGGGAGCAAACAAAATTTGGCGGAGCCAGCCCAGTGTCTAGAATTTGGCTACCCCCCATGCCAAACAAGAAAAATTGACTCACAGGAGTACAACAGTAGTGTGACATACACACAAAGCCTTACCAGACCATTTAAAGGGAAACTTAAGGTTTAAGTATGTAATTTTGACTCCTAAAAGAAACATGTAGATTAAGACTGCTTAACAAGTGCCAAAGAGCAACAAAATTTTGTGATAAAACAGCATGGTTAAATTAAACTGAGAAAAGCAGAGAGCCCAGAGCCTCTTAAAACCCATACTGAAACTCAGAAGAACCCTGTAGACAAAACAGCAGCCCCACAGAGAATTTAAGAGAGACAGTCGAAGAAAATAACAGGCTCAAATGATAGAATAGGCCTGCAGGAACACTATCCATCATTACTCCTACCCAAAAGACATTAAGTTTTGCTTACAGAAGACATTAATTAAGTATGTACATGATATAGCGAGAGAAAGAAAAACTTTACTTACACAAGTTACAAGAGTAAGTTAAATATTACTATTAAATGCATATTATTAAAATGAATTAAAGATTGTAGCATATTAATGAAAGTTTTAACAGCAGCAATTGTGAAGATGTCACACTATAAATTAAAATGAGGGAAGTGTCCTCAATTTTCCTGATCACCCAACAGGAACTCCCAAATGCAAATTTAATGCTTAACGATAATTTCTGTACTCACTTTAGGTCACAGTCGAGGGAAATAGTCGCATCCATGTATATATAAAAAAAATTTTGTTTATCAAAACATTACAGAACAGTCTTTGTTTATTATTTGCTCCATTATGCGGAGCGATGGCACCCAAAATTACACATAAATTTAATCAAAACAACACCAAAACATTTGATACTGATATTACATAGACTAAATGGACTTGAGATTGCAAAGTGATAAAAATTATAAACAATTTCCTAACATAAACCAAAGATACTTATGAAATGGCAGTAAGCACCACTTCACCTAACACAAAATACATAAATTGAGTACTGAGCAACATAAAAAAAAATACACCAAACTATCTTTTAAGTACAAAACCAAACTGATCCCTGGACCTCAAATTATAACCGTGACGTGGGGTAGATCTAGTGCGAATGGGCGAAGCAGGGGGAGTGGTAGAAGAAGGTTGTAAGTCACGCACATCTGACGCAGGAGATGCCACAAATGAAACGGGTGACACAGAAGTATTACGAAAAAAATCAAAGTCATCACTAGGAAGAGATTGGTTGTCAGGAGGTACAACAGGGACAGAGGGTAAATCACATACAGCAAAATTCCACGGTAAGTTATTAACATTAATAGAACAAGGATACTCTCTCATCAATTTAGAATGCCAATCTTCAGCGGGAGGTGGTGATACATTATCAGTGATCTCAGGTGCAGAATCAGAAGGTGGCGAAATTAATGGAGTTGGAAAAACTTCTCTTTCAATTACTTTAATTAGCCTGTTTTTGTGTACCGTCTGAGTTTGCGAGGGCTTTGCCAAAAGTGAAATTTCAAAAAGAACAGGAGAGAGTTTCTTTAACACACGAAAAGGCCTTTATTAAGTTTACAGAGTTTATGTGACAAGTGCGGTTTAGTGGCAGGAACATGTAAGTATACAGTATCACCAACCTGAATAGACTTTGTGAAAGGCTTCGGATTCTTAGGATTTGATTGAAGATGGGCCGCAGCAGAAAGATTGGTTTTAACGACATCAAAGGTATGTTGTAAATTTGTAATTAATTGTTGTGCATAAGATTGTGTATCAGCATATGTTTTAAATTTAGAAGAAAAGATTAAATCATAAGGCATAAAAAGATCACGACCATACGTTAGAAAAGCAGGGGACTCTTGTATCGTTCTGTGATGAGCTGTGCGAAACGCTAGCAAGGCTAAGGGCACTTTTTCGCACCAGTCTTCTTGGGATTCAAGCACTAAATGGCTAAGAGAGTCAATTAAAGTCTTGTTAAGCCTTTCAACGAGGCCATTGCCTTGCGGATTATACGCAACAGTATGTTGTTTTTGAATTCCTAATACTTCGTAAACTTCCATCATAGCCTTTGATAGAAAGTTAGAACCTCTGTCACTGTAGAGCACCTCCATGACACCATGACGAGAAATAAAATCAATAATAACCCTTGCAACAGTAGAACTCTGAATATTAGGAACAGGATACGCCTCTGGATATCTTGTGAAATAATCAGATATTACAATTAGCCACTTATTGTTGTGTTTGGAAGTAATTAAAGGGCCTACCGCATCTATTGTACATTTTTGAAATTGTCTCTCAGGTATAGGTATCTCTTGAATGGGAGCCTTCTGATTTTTGTGGAATCCACGCCTAGCAATACACGAGTGGCAAGAAAGCACATAGCGTTTAACTTGAGAATATTAACCGGGCCAGAAAAAATTTTGTCTTATGTGATGTAAAGTGCGTGATAAACCTACATGAGCTACAGTATTATTATCATGACATGCCTGCAACACCTGTTGCACAAGTGGCTTAGGAACAACTAACCTAATATTCTGATATTGGCGTTTGCCTGAAAGTTGTTTACAAACAAGAACATTTTGTTGAAGAAAAAATTGGGTGTTATTACGTGTAATAGGAGAAGAGTCTTGAAGTTGCGAAATTAATTTTTGACAAAAGGGATCAGAATTTTGAAAAGTTATGATATCTTGATTTGAAGTGGAAATTAAGTTAGAAGAGAAGGGTGTAGAATCAATAACGTTAACTTCACGTGATAAATAATCTGCCATTAAATTTAATTTGCCAGGTTTGTGAATAATTTTAAAAGAATATTGTTGGAGAGTCATAAACCATCTGGCAATTCGTGAAGTGGGATCTTTAAATTTAAAAATTTGCGAGAGAGACTTCTGATCACCACAGTAAACAGTAAATTCAGTACTGTAGAGGTACTGCTTAAAATGCGTAATGCCAAAAACTACAGCTAAGGCTTCCTTTTCTACCACTGAGTACTTGATTTCCGCTGCGGAAAATTTTTTAGATGCATAACATACAGGGTGCAGAAAACCAGAGTCATCGGCCTGTGTTAGGACAGCTCCCAATGCGTATTTACTCGCATCTGTGCATAGTGCGAAAGGCCTGTTAAAATTGGGTAAAGCAAGGCAGGGCTCCTTCATCAAGGCATCACGTAAAGAATTAAAAGCATCACTTTCTGAATCTCCCCAACAAAATTTTACATCATCCCTTGTTAAGTTAGTAAGGGGAAGTGCTACGTCAGAATAATCTGGTATAAATTTCCTGTAAAATCCTGTCAGCCCTAAAAAGGATCTAACCTGTTTCTTAGTCGAAGGGGGTCTAGCATTTTTGATAGCTTCCAAATTCTTAGGGTCAGGCATTACCTTTCCTTCTACCACTTTGTGCCCAAGATATGTTATTTCTGACTTCGCTAGAGAATATTTTTTTGGCTTTAATTTAAGATTAGCATCTAGGAGTCTCTGGAATACTAATTCTAACCGATGGACATGGTCCTCAAAGGTTTGCGATGCCACGACAACATCGTCTATATAGACGGCGATTTGATAATTTGATAGACCAGAGAGAACCACACTCATTAGAACTTGCATTTTTGAGACCGAAAGGCATTCAGCAAAACTGAAACGCCTTCTTCGGTAGCAATGCCAGTGAGATGGGCATCTGCGGGATGCATGAACATCTGATGAAAACTCGAAGTTAAGTCGAGAGAAGAAAAGAATTTAGCTCCGGCCAATAAATCAATCATTTCCGATAAATTTGGGAGAGGAAAATTATCTGGTATAGTCTTCGCATTTAATTTTCGGAGATCAGCCACAAGGCGAAAGGATCCATCCGGTTTTCTCACAAGTAACACTGGGGCAGCATAGCTAGAAGTGGAAGGCTCAATGATACCCGCTTCCAAAAGTGTTTGTATTTGCTTTCTCATTTCCGGCTTCAAACTGTAAGGGACTCTATACGGCTTTGATCTAACTGGGATATCATCAGTTAGAAAAATGCGGTGTTGAATGATGGGACAAGCACCCAAATCAGAAGAGCTTTGTGAAAAAATCTGCTTGTACTTAGACAACAAATCCATCAGAGCTGCACGTTGATCGTCATTTAAATGAGAATGATCTATGTCTTTAGCCCACGCCTCAAAATTTTCCTCGCCAGAATTTTCTTCAATTACATTTACAGAGCTAATATCAGTTGAGGTATTTATGAGATGTACGTTAACTAACTTAGTGTGTTTATTTAAAATTATGTGGTCATCAGTTAAATTTATTAATTGTACTAAACAAGTTAAGTCTTCAGTTATAGTAGAAATTGAGTTGGCGATTAAAAAGGAATTTAAATTTAAGTCACAATTTGGTTCAATAAATACAGACTGGTCTATGAAAGTAGCGTCAATGTCCGGTATACTGACGTAAACAATTTTTTGGGACCTGGCAGGAAGAGTAACTTTTCTAGGCAACATGCCAAAAAGCGGAAGAAAATTAGGCTCTGGAATAGAATCAGATTGCGACGGTTCCTCACAGACTTGAGTGTTTGACGAGCAGGCTTCACTAAAATTTGGCAGATGTTCACCCATCCAACTGACGCTGACCCTCTCACATGACAAAGTACTGTTTTCACAGTTTAAAATAAAATTATTTTCCTTAAGAAAATCTAAGCCTAATACCATGTCGAAATTGGGAGACAGCATAGAAAGAGCGACAAGAAAATTTGCTTGAAAAGAGACATCATTAATTTTTATACTACACTTAATAACATTGTGAGTTTCAATATTAATTCCGATAAGGGCATGCAACTGGAAATTTGGGCCTGAAATTTGTTCAAAAGTTTCCAATGAATTAAAAACTTGTAGTGAAATCAGACTCACACACACCCCTGAATCAACAAGGGCCGAAAATTTGTTTTCCCCACACGTCACGGAAATAATGGGGAGGGAAGTAGGTAGTAAACTACCAACCTCGGGAAAAGGATCCAGAAGGGGTTCTGCGGAGTGCTGCGATCCTGGGCAAACTCCCCCCTTTATTAGTTTGGGGAATCCGATTTTGATTCCTCATTTTTACTTTTTCTATTTTCCTCCCTCATTCTTTTCATACAGAATCAACATACATCCTTTTTCTATATTCCTCCCTCATTCTTTTCATACAGAAGCGGCTAATGTGGCCTACGGCCGAACAATAATAATAGGTGACATCTCGGCGCGGCTGGCTAAAACGAGGCGGTTGTGGACGCGTTCTCTCCAAGTGCATCCTATCTAACTGTTGCTGCATTTCAGCTAATTGTTGTGTGACCAACTCTAAAGAGCGAGTATAGGTCTCTGTCACACTGCGTACTGCTTGCGTTACCTCATTTTCCACTTTTGAAGCCTGGACCATATTAACATTTGTGGCGAAGCATTGGAAGGAGTCTTCCACACGCTTTGCCACGTCTTTGGCGTCACTAAAAGTTGCTGGGTTTATCACCATCACCTGAGCTCTAATATTTGGATGGAGACCAGCCCTAAATTGGGACAACAGCATATCCTCTTAGGATGAAGGAAGCGGCTCAGACGTGGACTTTGCCTTAAGGTTGCTGTTAGCAACACCTTCTAAACGCGTGGTGAACTCCCTAACAGACTCACCTACCGCCTGGGTACAGGAGGTAAAATTTTCAATCGCTTGCGCGTAATCATTTGACATTCACTTGCGCTTAATCATTCATCGCTTGCGCGTGATCATTTGCAAAATGATCCTGAAAGGCCTGTCTGTACTCTTTGAGCGTCTCAAAAGATTTGCCCTTAATGGAGGATAAAAATAATTGTTTCGCGGGGCCCTCCAAACGGAGCTGGGACATAGCAATAGCATGCTTATCCGTCCAGCCCGTGGCCTTAGCGACCGTTTCCAAAGTATCAAAAAAGTCATTAACATTTTTTCCCGTAAGGGATGGCAACATCGTTACTAAAAATGGGCATGGTACTGGGGTAGTACCAGAGGCACCTGATAAGTCATCACCCTACAGCATGACTCAAAATTAAATTTAAAAAAAAACAATATTTTCCCCCAAAATGATAAGTATAAAATATTAAAATATTGTTTATGCAAGTTTCCTCACATCAAAGCTGAGTTTTTAGTTCCGACAGGGGTCACGGCACCAAAACTTTGCCGTGTTGCAATAAAAATTTTAGATGTACATAAATTTGAAAAATAAATTTGAAAGATTTGCGTTGTGATCAAAAGTTAACGGCAAAGCACCAAAGATAATTAACCCGTACCCCAGGTTACGGTCGGAATGGCCTCAGCTGAAAGGAAATTGGTGTGTGTGAAGCCAGCACAGATAATAATTAGACATTCTATTGCAAGAAAAACATACATTTATTCAAAATCTGAAAATATGGGCTCAAAACTCAAAGTGCACTAAAAGCATTGGTACAACAGTTGAATTGAAATTTAACATCTAAAGCTGTGAGCAAAATTTGATAAGAACATTGGCTGCAATTTTTACACTTAGGCACCAACTACTTAATTAAACAACTGACTGATTTAAAGCTTAAACGATCAATGTGGAAGAATTTCACACTTTCACTTCATTGAATTTGGCAAAAGTATACTGCTCAACACAGATATATTTAAACACTTTGTGACACCCTGTATTTCACATTTTCACATTCAGTTAATCAAAGAAATTCAATCAGCATTAATGCCAAAGTTTACAATTAAAATTTATGAAATCATTGTTTACAAGTCGTTACAGAATTTTATGAGAGGCCTCTCCTAAGGTTAATGAACAGATCATAACAAATAGAAATTTGCACTCAAAGTAATACTTATGGCACTAAATTACATTCTTGCAAAAAAAAAAAGGATTTTGACATTTTTTTGAAAAAAGAAAAATATTACAAAAAAAAAGATGATAATAAAAAAAAAAAAAACGTGGGGACGGAGTACTAGGTAAGAAACAACGTTAAGGGGGTTGTGGGACATGACGCGTGCGCCCAAAATGGCGCATGAAGGTAACATTACAGCAATATCTGTGCGGGCAACAGCACCGGGTACTTGGACAGGCAAGCAGAGGGTCTAGAGCAGTAGTTCCCAACCGGGGGGTCGCGACCCCCCCGTGGGTCGCCATGCCGTTTTTTGGGGGTTGCCTCAGACCTCTTTTGTAGGAAATGAGTAGTAAACTATTTTCTCGTTTCTTTGCCGTTAGACGCATTTTTACCCTTTTTTCTTTAGAAAGAAAAAAATCCTTATTCTCGTCTGGGCTTTTGTATCAAAGCTACAAAAACTGACGTCGACGAATCTAGGAGTCTTAACTAATGCTTCAGAACCTATGCATTAAGACAGAAGAATCGGAAATAGGAACTGCAATTAATTTAAAGGAGGTAATTAGTAGCCACCTTGAAGCCCTTGAATCTGAAATTCAAAGATATTTCCCAGAGTTCGATGAACAAGAGATTGCACTCGTGCAAAATCCATTTCACGCATCTTTAGATGTCGCCGATCTTCCTGATGAAGTTTTGAATTCGCAAAATGATTCCTCCGCAAAAAAAAAACGTCAGCTCAATTTTCAGTGTGCTCTGCTTTGCTCATATCCGATAACTTCTAAGCTTTCGTGTCAGATGTTAATAGTCATTTGCATAAACCAGGGGTCGCACTGGCTTTTTTTTAAAGTTTTGCCAATCCATTGGCCAAGTTAGATTTTGCTGGACATCATTAAGAAATGCAATTGCCAATATTGCCGCCAAATCGTATTTTCTTTCGCCAAACTAATTTTACTATCGCAATTTGCAACGTTGGCGATCGACAGCGCGACCACTGGCATACACTTACCTGCGTGAAGTTGGATTTTGAACTCTTTTGCAGATTAAGACAAAAGTCAGTAATAAATTAGATGTCTAAGATGACATGCGGTTGGCTTTGACCAATATTCAGCCAAGAATAGCCAAACGTGTCGGTCAAATTCAACCTCCAATCATCCTATTAATAATCAGTACATATTGAAAACATAACAATTTTAAATCTAAAAATATATTTTTTCATAATTAATTTTTTTTATTGGTCAAACATGGCAGATGTGGGGGGGGGGGGGGGGGGGGTGTCGCGAAAGTTTTGAAAAACCTAAAAGGGGTCGCGATTAAAAAAAGGTTGGGAACCACTGGTCTAGAGAGTGGTCTTGAAGTGATGGAAACGTGGGGAAATCATTTCTGCATCTAAATTTGGGAGGAGTAGGTGGAGAGAGTCTTCAATTGTTCACGGGCCGGCAAGCCGGGCGTAGCATCCGTGATTAAAAATAAATCTGTCGAAACCTTGAATCCGCATGGCAAAAAAAAAGGTAGAGAAAAGCATCACCTGTGATCTTCAGCGACTCTACACACTTATCTCTCTCCTCCGTCTGGCCGTCATGGTGTGGAAAAAAAATCGCTTATTTCATCGAAAACATCTTGTTGTTTCCTCTGCTATTCTCCGCCAGGTACCGTCGCCTTGTCACCTTCCCGCCAGTCTATTTATTCATAACGCTTTTGGTGGCCCGGAGATCATCCGTGCGCCCAGCATCATTGCAGTCTGGGAGGCGAAAAACTTTACCAGCTCACTCCAACGTTCTCTGACCTCAACTGACTGATCGCGTCACCTTCCCTCCAGCCACGCTACTAAGCGGGCGGCCCTCTCGGCCAATCAGCGATCGCCAGCTGCTGGCCTCCTTTGAGAAAGTTCCAGACCAGATTTTGCGCGGGAAGAAGCATCGAGTGTGAAAGGACCCGCTTGGCTAAAAAAAAATGGCGGTCGGTTTCAAGATGGCGAGAAATTGAAACGTGCGTTATTTGAAACAAAAAGGAAAAATGGCGATTGACCAAAACAGTACCTAGGCCGGTAAAAATAGTCAAATCGCCCGGGGAAATGCTCAAAATTAAGAATTATTCCTAACTAGGACCGAAATCTATCCAAAATATTAGCAAAAGAATAAAAGAAAAGAAAAACATTTAAATTTAAGTAAACATCTTAGGATTTAGCTTCAGAAGCAGGAAGGGGAAAAAAATATTACATGGAGTCACCAAATTGATATCATAGAAAAACAGATTTAAGGCAAAAACATTATAAATAAAGTGAATTAAGCAAATATTAAAAGAAAATATTTAAGGAAGCATTAAAGATATATCATTATTAACTTAAAAAAAGGTAAAATACTCATTAAAAGATAGCAAAATTATTGTAAGTTATTGAAAAAGAAACACTTGTTGCAAAACTTATTATTAAAAAAAAAAGCAAAATCACTTGAAATAAAAATAGGTTGATACCACACATCAATAGTAATCCCGCAAAAGCGGAATTGTATTCTCTACTTGCGAAAGTGGACATAATAAAAGATTTTGCTAGCAAAGCGGCCAGGAAAATAGATTTCAGCCATTGATTGTTTATTTTTTTTATGATTTTTAATAAAAATACAGAGCTTTTTTTTACGATATTAAACTACATTTTGGTGTAAATCACTTATTGTATTTTCTGATGTAAAAAATAGATTTTCTGAAAATGTTTTAAATTAAGATTAATGAAGAATACCAGCATTCGAAATGTAAAAGAATTCAATAAATAACAAACCATGCGCACCAGAAACAACAGCAGTTACATTTACAACTCATTATTTACTGAATGCAATGTTTAATTAAATTTTCACCAATATAATGTCTACTAAATAAAAGACACACAGTATAAAAGACAGAGGAGAGCAGGGCGGCAGGTTTTAGATTTTAAGTTTCACTTACTATCACGATATTTACAATTTGTTTTTATTTTTTGTTTTTTAATGATGTTTTTCGTTTCAAGAAAATAGTTTGTTTTTAGAAGCAACAGTTATAAATTACAGGCAGTAATTAAAATACAAGTAAGAGTTTTTAATTTTTTTCCCTGCTATCATATTTTATTTGGATAATGATGTAACATTTTTCATGTGCCACCAGATTCTGCTACAGGTTGAGTTTTGTAGATGGCTGCGATATATCACGAAAAAAATCAAGAAATAAAGCTAATATGTACTAGCAGTGCTAGAAGTAACTTACATAAGACATGATAGAAATGAGGCCCCACTCTTTCAGTTCGCCTGGGGCCTCGCATGCTCATCCGATTGGCACTGCTTTAGCTTAAGATTTTGCTTCATTCTAAATTTTGTTTAGGCCAAACAAGCTTTGTTTTAAAAATAAGCCTCTCCTCAAAAAAATTCTGTATCTGCCATTAATACATATTTTTCAAACATTCCTTTTATTTGCGAAAGCAGTATACTTTTCTTATTGCTCTGTCCATGAGCTGCAATTTAAAAGCATGTCTTAACTATGGCGTTCGACTATTCCTACAGTTCACTTAGAAACTTTTGGCAGTTTAGAAATGTAATGAAAGTTAAATGAAATTTTGATTTATATAGTTAAAAAATGTTTTTGACAAGTAATTTTTTCAGATATGCATGTTATTATACCATACTTCTATCAGTTATAATCTAGAGTTTTAATATTTTCAACTACTGTGATATTTTACTGATATTCTACATTTAGCAACACATGATGGGTTATTGTAATGATTTTTTTTTTTTTTTTTTTTTTAACTGCGAAAGGATTTTTGTTTTTTTACTAGAGAGAATAGTGTTCTATTGCAAAGATATTAGTTTTATTAATAAACCACATTATCAAAATTCGACAATTCCTTTTTTTATGGATTTCTTTTTGTGTGTATGACATGGGAGGAGGGGTGTTTATATATCTTAGACTTGATAAGAATAAATTCTTTTATTTCATTCTCTTAAAAAGATTAGGGCCTTATTTTGGTATTTTCTGTGTTTTGTTTGTCACCACTGAATGATTTTATAGTACTTATTGTTTTATTATTTTTCATAACTATTTATGTACATCCAAAACTTACTTGGAGCATGAGATTGCCTTAAGTGAGTAACATATAATGTCCACTTTAGGAAAAGCTGTCCACAGGTTGTACATGTATAACCTATGACAAAGAAAAATAGATTAATATATGATAGTTAAAAAGCAGTTCAACAGCAAATACTGTATTTACTTGTGTATAATGTGCACTTTTTTTCAAGAACTAAGACAAAAAAGTGTGCATTATACATGGAATAATTTTTTACTGCTGCATATAGTCCATAGTGTACGTGTGAGTCAAGAAATTAATTCAGTGTAGTTGATAAAACTGGAAAAATCTTTCTCAATAAAAAAAAACTATAGCCCCTTTATTTCACTGGTTATACTTTATTTTATGTGAATTTGCTAGGAACATTATCTTTTAACACTAATTAGCAATTCTTATTGCTACTACTAGTGTTATCATGTTCCTTGCCACCACTGGCACAGTCGACAACCTCTTAAAAATGATATCGTCTTCAGTTCCATCCACTTAATTGAATATTTCAGTCACTTTCAAAATCACTTCACACGTCAAATTTATAGTGAGCATTATGAACGAGGTAACAAATTTTCACCTATTTTTCTTGTGCAGTACGGGGTGCACATTATACACACATGCGCGCTACACATGAGTAAGTACGGAAATTAACAATAGGCAAAAAAAAAGGACTTGGTTAAAACACTGCATTTTAGAAATAGAAACATTCACATATCACTGTATTCTTAGTTCAAAGTACAAATGAAATGCAAAAGATATTTATAGTTGAATCTCATCTGAAAATATACTTTTTGCAATTCAATTTTTTGTTAGTTGAGGCAATAGCTGACAAATTTTCATCCATAGAGAAGAGAATAAGGATAAGACACGGTATATTATTTCCAATTAAATTCTTTGCGGGTGCTGGAGTTTTACTTATCTTACAACCAGCACGCCGTCTAAACTTAATCCAGGTAACTTAGAGCAGGGACTTAAAAATAAGTACGCATTCATAAACTAGGAAACTTTATTAACTAAGAACAGGTATATTTGCTGTCGCAGCAGCACTTGCTTATATACCACGGTTATATAGCGCGAGCACGGTTGAGTTGTCTCTGCAGATCCTGACCATCGTCACCACGCCAACGTCACCACGTGCGCATTCTGCTGTGGCTTTCGCAATCGGCGGCCAGGCAGGAAATTTGCCCGACACTGCCACCGCAGTACCCCCTTCCCAGTGGGAACGTTACCGCTTCAGGTCTACTTAGTGTACCTGAAATGAACTCTGCGGCCTGATCGGGAAAGTCGTACAGGTGTTGCTGGGACCGGCAAAGCTTTTGTGCTTGATTCCTGTTTCGGCTCAGACAGCTTGCTGCTGAGCAACGGTGGCTGCTGTTCTTGCACAATATACGCTGGTTTCAACCTGTCGATAGAGACGAAAATGTCCTTGTTATCTTTTCGGACAGTAAAAACCTTTTCTGACCTGTCCAATACCGGGTACGGTCCATCATACGGTGGCTTCAGTGGAGGTTGCACAGCATCATGTCGCACGAAAACATGAGTACAGTTATGCAAATCTTGCGGAATGAAAGTTCTACTTCGAGTACCATGGTTGCTTGTCTTAGAAGGCGAAATGGCACTCATAATCTCCTTCAGCCGACGGACGAAGTCTGCAGCGTTGACGTCGACGCTGGTGGGTGTGAAAAATTCCCCTGGCAACCGTAAAGGAACGCCATACACCAGCTCCGCAGTAGAAGCCTTGATCGACTCTCGGAACGCAGCACGCAGTCCAAGCAAAGCTGTAGGAAGGACGTCCGTCCAACGATCGGCAAATCTAGGATCCGTAAGATGGGCTTGAAGAGAAGCCTTCCAGGTCCTATGCCAGTTTTCCACAAGACCATTAGACTGGGGATGATAGGCGGTGGTATGAATGTGTTTTGCACCCAATAATTGTGTAAATGAGTGGAATAGGCGGGACTCAAACTGTCTTCCCTGATCGGAAGTAACCCTACTGGGTACACCGAAACGAGCAATCCAGTGCGTGTAAAAATTCCTAGCCACTGTCTCAGCGGAAATATCGGAAACTGGACAAGCTTCAACCCAACGAGTGTACCTATCAATCATTGTTACACAATATGTATAACCACGAGAAGGCGGAAGTGGGCCGACCAGATCGATGTGCACATGGTCAAATCTCCTGTCGGGTACTTCGATTTTACCCGCGGGGCTAGTAATGTGTTTGTGGATTTTAGCTCTTTGACAGGGTATACAAGCACGCGTCCACCGCGTTACATCCGCTTTAATGGTATTCCAGACAAATCGTGCTGTTACTAATTTAATGGATGCTCTGACACCAGGGTGTGCCAGGTTGTGAAGCATCTCAAAAGCAGTTTGCCTGAATTGAGAAGGGATGTAAGGGCGCGCAGTTTTGCCCGATACATCGCACATTAACTGAATATCAGAGTCTGGTAGGGTAATTTTTTTTAGATTTAACCCAGTCTCTGAATTTAGCAAGTTTCGCAATTGAGTATCAGTTTCCTGTGCCCTTGCAATTTCAGCGTAGTTCAAGACGCTAGGCATTTGGATCGTATCGATTCTAGACAGCATATCAGTGGGTGTGTTCTCTAACCCCTTTACGTACTGTATGTCAGTACTAAACTGTCCAATTAGGTCTAAATGTCTCAATTGACGGGGCGTGCATTTGTCTGGTTTTTGCCTAAATGCAAATGTTAGAGGCCTGTGATCCGTGAAAATCACAAAATGGCGACCTTCTAACATGTGTTTAAAATGTTTTATGGCAGAATAGATCGCATAAAGCTCCCGATCAAAAGTGGACCATTTTTGTTGAGCTGGGGAGAGTTTTGCTGAGAAGAATGCAAGGGGCTCGCATTCAAGAGCATTTGACCCTTTTTTGTACTGGTTCAGGGTTGCGCCCACTGCTACGTCGCTTGCGTCACAAAAAAGCAGTAATTGGGCCTCGGGGTCGGGATGTGCCAGCAGGGCAGCATTAGCCAACTGTTGTTTGCAGTGCTCGAATGTTGCTATTTGTGTCTCGTTCCACTCAAGTGCGGTGGATTTTTTGTTTTTAACACCTTTAAGCATTTCATTTAGCGGAGCCTGCATGTGTGCGGCCTGCTTTACGCTACGCCTATAATAATTAAGTAAACCCAAGAAACGTTGGAGTTGCTTTACCGTTTGCGGCAACGGACAATCCAGAATAGGTTTGACTTTGTCGGGAAGGGGGTCTAATACCACTTTTATTCACCAGATATCCGAGAAAAGGGAGTTCAGGAACTCCGAAAACGCACTTATCTAAATTTATACGAATTCCGTAGTTCGTCAAGCGCTCAAATACCTTTTCGAGGTGCAGTTTGTGTTCCACCTCGGAACTACTTGCTATTAGGATATTGTCCAAATATGCGAATGTGAAATCGAGACCTCGCAAGACTTCGTCTATAAACCTCTGGAAAGTTTGTGCCGCATTAGCCAAACCGAAAGGTGTAAAAAAAAATTCATACATCCCGAAGGGTGTAGTGATTGCTGTCTTGTGTACGTCGTCTGGGTGGACGGGAATTTGATGATAGGCCCTCACTAAGTCAATTTTTGAAAAAAAAATTTTATTATGTAGCTGACTTGAGAAATCCTGAATATGTAGCAGCGGGTACCTGTCTGGTACAGTGATTCTGTTAAGAGCTCTATAATCTCCTGTTGGGCGGAATTCTGTACCTGATGCTTTGGGTACTAAATGTAGTGGGCAAGACCAGTTTGACGTACTAGGTCTGCATATACCCTGTTCCAACATGTATTCGAACTCTTTTTTTGCGATTTTTAATTTTAAAGGGTGTAACCTTCGCGGCCTAGCAAAAACAGGTTGCCCGTTTGTAATAATTCTGTGAACTGTATTATGTTTAATAACCCTCTTGGAAGGGTATGGGCGAATCATCTCATTGTACTTTTCTAGGATTTCTCTGTATGAAGAGTTACTAGCAATTAAAGTTACACGAGATTTATCAGTCACGGGTTTACCTGTAGTAGTCAAGTTGGTGAGGCTATCACGAAGACGAGCATGCTTTAAGTCTATCAGCAAGCCAAAGTGCTTAAGAAAATCAGCACCTATGATTGGTTTGGTTACATCGGCAATTACAAAATGCCATGAAAACTTTCTGCGAAAGCTCAAACTTAAAGTGAGCAATTTGACCCCGTACGTTTTGATCGGAGATCCACTAGCCGAATACAAGGTAATATTGCCAGTGGCATTTCTCAACAACGAAAAACTCGATCGTGGCACGACACAAACATCACTACCACTGTCAACTAGGTATGTTAAGTTTGTCATAGGGTCGAACACAAAGAGGCGGCTTTTGTTGCTGACTTTGAAATCGCATTGCGCCAGGTAATGCGATTTCACTGCTCGTTTCCCGATTTTTTAAATGAACAAGGGGATTTGCAACGTTTAGCCGCGCTGCCGAACTTAAAGTGATACCAGCACCTATCATGGAATTTCTGTCGGCTGTTTGAGTGTTGTCTACGGGAAAGGCTCCTATGCTGCGGACTGTATCTGTGGCGGGGTCGCGAAAGGCGTTCGACTTTCTTGGTTAATTCAAAGATTTGGGTTTGTAGCTGACTAATTTCAGGGGAAACAGTTGCCTTATCAGTTTGCAGTAAGCCGACAGTGCCTGCAGTGGTTTCATGGATTTTGTCCGCCATTATGGCTAATTTCTCCAAAGTATCGTCGGAGATGGACAAAATTGTCTGCATTTGTAATGGTAGACGTTGTAACCACAGAGTTTTAAGCCATTTGTCATCAAAACCTGTGCCTCCCAATTGTCTCATTCGCCGGAGTAACTGAGACGGCTTATCGTCCCCCAAAACCAGCTCTGAAAGTAACGTTTTTAGTCGACGTTGTTCGGAGTCTGAAAAGTCCGTTATTAACCTTTTTTTAAGTGTTTCGTATTTATCACCCTCCGGTGGTTGTAAAACTATGTCGCTAACATATGACAGCACATCTGAATTTAATGCCGATATAATTGAGTAGTACTTGGTATTATCTTGTGTAATACCCGAAACAATAAACTGTGCCTCAATGATTGCGAACCATAATTCCGGGTGTTTTTCCCAAAAGGGAGGTAGTTTTAAGCCGACCTTATGTGTTTTAGCCACCGCCTGTTCCCCGTCACCTGGCATAGTAGGAAAATTTTGAAATTCAGCTCACCTTCTAAACTTGATCAAACAGCAGGCCGAACCTTTACTAAAAGATGACAGTCCCCGGTAGTTAGCAGAAATCAAACCTCCAGAACATCAGCAGCATTCACCTTGACAGTTTTCAGCACGTGGCACTTAGTAGTTTTTGCCAATGTAAATTGCTTCAAAATGTACGACTGGGAGTCACTATTTCATTCATCCGACAAACACCAGTACAGCCAGTTCGGCGCTTTTCAAGGAACTTGTAGAAACTTTGAATCACGTCCGGGTCACCACTACGGGTGCTGGAGTTTTACTTATCTTACAACCAGCACGCCGTCTAAACTTAATCCAGGTAACTTAGAGCAGGGACTTAAAAATAAATACGCATTCATAAACTAGGAAACTTTATTAACTAAGAACAGGTATATTTGCTGTCGCAGCAGCACTTGCTTATATACCACGGTTATATAGCGCGAGCACGGTTGAGTTGTCTCTGCAGATCCTGACCATCGTCACCACGCCAACGTCACCACGTGTGCATTCTGCTGTGGCTTTCGCAATCGGCGGCCAGGCAGGAAATTTGCCCGACACTGCCACCGCATCTTCAAGAAATACATAAAACAAAGATTCTAAAACCACTGATATAAATAACTTTACTAATTAAATTTGCAAATGAAACATTTTTTTTCATGTTGTTTTACATGTTATCATTTACTTAAGTTATTTAAAAATAAACACACAAAGATAAGTGGCGGAAAAAATGGATGCTCTGAACTGAAAATATTTCTTTCACAAATACATTAAAGATAAAATTACTTGAATCTTCTTCAGACAATAAACATCTCTTAAAACTATATATTAACAACTCCTATTACATTTAATCCTATTTTGCAGACAAATCTCACTAATACAAATTTGTTTAAGATGAATTGCAGTTAGAATTAACTACATTTATAATCTACAAACCAATTAATAATCAGGGGTTGCCTACAAACAATGTCAGGCTTGGACGGAGGGCAAGGGGGAAGAGGGTGAGTAATAAAAAGTATGACATCACACATTTTTGTTAAAAATAAAAACACTTAACATCAAAAGTAGTAATAAGTAGATTAAATTTTGAAGTTATTTTGAAATTACCAAAATTTGAGAGTATTTTTTAATGCAGTTAAGTTATTTTTCCCCCCATTTATATTTCTTTCTATTCGAAAGAGCCTTTGAGGGTGGTTTTGAGAATAGGGTAGTAGTAGGAATGCTTTACTTAAAAGAAAATTAGGCTTACTAATGTCATTAAAACACATAAAGTTTAAAAATAAAATAGGGTCTTAGATCAATATAGATCAACTTTTACATACTGCTTTGTTTCAAAATTACAATTATTATGCAATACAGCATGGTGTGTGACAAATGGCAAAAAAGGGGTATGGTGAAGTGCAAAACATGGTAGCAAAGGGGGAGTGGGTGGTTAAAAAATATTGACAAATATGTGGCATCAGTTATAGATGGGCCCTCATTTAAATTCAGTATTAAAATTATTGATTAGCCTTTTAAATGCACATAACGACATTTTGTGTCATGCCTAAGAAGTTCCCAAAATGTGAGTGACAACATTTTTCATAACTGAAATTAACCACATTTTGTTGAATGCATTAGGTTTTATGCAGTTCTTATATTTTTAATCTTAGAATGGTTATATGGCATAATATTGTTGGTGAGTCATGTACGCGACAGCCTTTCAAAGAAGTATTCAAACCAGACTCTGAATTGGGAGGGTAAGAGCCCACCCGTAGCAACAGAATGCTCAGAAGGGAGGGTGCGTGTTATAATGTATCCAATCGATGAGTAGTAAAATGTGCTTTAGGGTATGGGGGATATATATTGTGCTAAAATTAATATTAATTAATTATATTATTTACACGATTACTGAAACTTACTGACCGTGTAACCATTTCAGCTTGTACTATTTAAAAGCATTTCTTATTTATTTTTACAGTAATTAAGCTGCAAATTCACATTGTTCAACTGATCAGTTTTCACTGCTGTTTTTCACTGCATTCTTGCAAGATACGAGTTATCCATATTAACTCTTTACTTGCTTCAGTTAAAGAAATGAACTCGCTTTCCATCGACAAAAGTGATACACCTTTTTGCTTAAAGGATCGCCAGAGTACGGGCGATTTATCAATTAATGCTATTATACCGCCTATGGATACTCTGTCGTCTCGACACGATGCAAAATACTTCTAACTTTAAAGTTTTTATATTCGAAAGGTTTAATACTAAATCTCGTGTTGAATTTACATAGCCTAGAAGTTTTAAAAGGTAATCCCAGTGCATTTTCCCTGGGTTATTTTGGAACTGCGATAATATATTTACTGCAAATGTCAAATCGGGTCGTGTACCACCGGCAAAATAGGATAAGCATCCGAGAATGCTTCTATATGGTAGCTTATTCATTTCCTCTATTTCTTCCTCAGTTTGAGGGCACTGTAGTTTTGAGAAAATTACTCCTTTTGTGATTGGTAAAGAAGAAATTGGAGCTTTAAAACGTTCAAACCTTCTTAAAATTTTATTTATATAATCCCTTTGATGTATGAATAAATCACCCCCTTCCCTTTCAAATTGAACTCCCAATAACTTTCTGGTTTCACCCTATACTTTTATATCAAATTTACTTTTAATTTTATTAATTGCTTCTGTAATGTATTCATTAGTTTGACTTAGCAAAACTATATCATCCACGTACAGCAATAAAATTACTTTATTTTTATATGTATAGACACAATTTGTCCAAGAAAAAGCTTCAAAGTTAAGAGTTTCTAAAACAGAGTGAATCTCTAAAAACCACTCCCATGCACTCTGATGCAGTCCGTCCAGAGCACGTTTGAGTAGGCACACATGATTAGGCTTTTTCTTATTAACAAACCCTTCTGGTTGATTCATAAAAATTGTTTCGGAGAGGGGAGCATACAAGTATGCATTTTTGATGTCTAGCTGGCAATCTTCCCATTTCAAAAGACCAACAAAAATACTATAAAAAATTCTAATTATCGAAAAATTAACCACCGGGCTAAAAACTTCATCGTACGAATCGCCCTTTTTCTGACAAAAACCCTGGGCAACTAAACGTGCTTTATAGCGCACAATTTTATTATTAGAGTCCTTTTTAGTGGTAAAAACCCACCTACTGCCTAGTACTTCCGAGTTGCTTGGTTTGGGTGTTAATTGCCACACGTTTCTTTCCTCCATTACTTTTATTTCTTCTTTCATTGCGTTCAGCCAGTTTTCACTTTCGGGAGTCTGCAATGCTTGTTTGTAATTTAAAGGGTTTTCCACGTCTAGTCATGCAGATGCGCTTTGGGCCGTATTCACCAAACTGTGAGTAGCCCGCCATCATCCGAGAGTTGGGAAACCTGCATTGCCGGTTTGACTCGGAGACAACTCGGAAACTGTATTCACCAACTTATTTCCGCCCAGGGTTACTTGACTCTGGAGTTGTCTCAGCCAGCTTTGAAAGCTCGTCTGTGATTGGTCAGAGTAATGATTCCATGAAGGGGGTGAACTAGGTTTAATGTTTGGGAGATCGAACCCAGATCCCACCACACACACTTCCTTCATGATATTTAATTTGTTTTTATGCAAACTGCGCATTAAAATGTGAAAATTAATTTTAAAAAAATAGACTGATTAAACATTTAATACAAAATTACATCCAATATTTTTTTTTAATAAAATTTCATGTCTGTTATACTTTTTTCAAATTTAGGAATTTTCATATTTTTTAACACACAAAAATTAATTTAAGCCGTTTTCATGTTTTTCTTTTTTTCAAAAAATTCAAAAAATTTCAAAAAATTCTATGATACTGAAACATATTGTTTTTTTTCTCACATTTGTGTGAAAAATTGTTAATTCGCTATTCCCAAGTACAGTACACTACAATCAGACAAAAATGTTTAACCCTTCAACAACACTTTTTTTTTCATCCTTTACACATAAATGATTAATCTCTTCAATGTAAATATTTTTATCCCGCCTCTTCTTACACCAAAAAAAAAAAAAAAAAAAAACGCAGGCGTAGTAGATCCACAGTGCTCTGGCCAAATCGCCCCTCATCTGTGGAACAATAGAGACAAGAAAATAAATAGGAAAGATCAGAATTTACTTACTTATTCAACACAAAAAATAATTAAGAATAAAAAAGCGTTCAAATCAGAAAAAAGAGGGAATGGAAAAGCAAACCAAGATAAGTCCGACAGATGGCACCTGCAGTCTCTATGGCAAAAAAAGTACAGTCATTCTCGAGAGTTTTTGGAAACATTGTACAAAGATTTTTTATCACTTTTGGCGGCTTTTATAGCTTGATGGGTGGTTTTCACAGCAGTTTCCGTCTGTTAAAGCACAAAATATTCAAGCATTAGCAAATTTTTGGGATTTTCCAAACCTATAAAAAACAACCTTCGTATCCACCATTTATAAACCCGAGTCAACTCTCCGATTTTGCGGGGTTGGAATCTGCACCTGGAGTCAGGGTCAATTCTTGGGGTAACCCCTGATTTTGGATTTGTGAATACCATTTTCTCACTAACCCTTGAAGTAGCTCGCTTTGCTGGGTTAACTCTAGGGTTTAAAGTTTGGTGAATACGGCCCTTTGAGCAGTACTATCCTTAGACTTACTAGAAGACTTAATAGAAAAATTAAAGTTAGATTTATCAAATTTTATTCCGTGAGATTGACACTATTTTTCAATATGTTTGAGAGATTTGAATCTGTCCTTTTTAGAGCCCAATATTTTGTAATATATGTCAGTTCGAGATCCATCTTTACGTGGAACTGCTTGACGAACCCATGTTACTTCACGAGGGGTGTCAGACGACTCTTCCCTACTACTCTCGGGCGATTCATCCTCACTTATTTCATTGTCACCATCTTCTCTCGAAGTTTCATATTCCGTTTCAGAATCGTCTTCATTACAACGGAAAACAACCTTTGTTTTTACAGTTTCTTTGCGGTTAGGATCCAGTGCGCTGCCACTTGCGTTTTTATTTGGAAATCTAACATTAATCGTTTCTATTAATTTCCTTTCCTCGGGGATCCATATCCGGTAGCCGCGAGTTTTCATCGCGTACCCAACTACAACCCCTTTCTGGGCCTTGTTCTGAAGTTTATTTCTAAGTTGCTTAGGCAAAACTACATGTACTTCAGTACCAAAAGGTTTTAAATGTTTTATCGAGGGTTTTCTGCCTCCGTACAGCTCAAATGGAGTTTTCATTTGACCTTCACGACAAATTCTGTTTTTTGTATAAGTAAAATAAAGGAGGGCTTCTGCCCAAAAACCTTCACCAAGTCCGGAATCTGCTAACAAAGCTTTTACAGCATCCATTGCTGTAAGATTATATCTTTCAGAAACACCATTCTGTTGGGGTGTATACGCGTTTGTCCGTTCGTGCTTTATGCCAATGTCATCTAGATAACGCCCAAATTCAGAACTACAGAATTCCATTCCATTGTCCGTTCTGATATTTAGAATTTTTAAATTAAGAAAATGTTCAGCTCTCACTTGGTACCACTTAAAAGCGTCAAAAACGTCATTTTTATGTTTCAGTGGAAAGACTGTTACCTTCCGAGAGAAGTCGTCCGTGACGGTTAAAAAATATAAATGTCCTTCTCGTGATGCTTTGATGAGGGGACCACACAGATCCATGTGGAGTAATTCTAAAGATCTTTCGGACCTGATTTTTGAAAGAGGTTTATGTGATATTCTTCTACTTTTTGATAATTTACATGGTTCGCATGAAATTTCTGCATTTGTCAATTTCAGTAAACCTGTTACACAATTTTTCCTACTTGTTTCAACAATTTGTTTAAAATTTATGTGAGCAAACTTTCTATGCCATGTATTTGGATCGTTACTTTTAATTGTCAAAGCTTCATGTTTATTTTCTAGATGCGGATACTTTGGGTATATAAAATAAAGTCCATTCTTTAAATAAGATGTGAATTGAATTTTACCGTTATTATCTTTAACAATTATTTTTCCCTTTCCCCCTAAAAATGTGAACCCTGCCGAGTCTAGTTCACGGCCAGATATTAAATTTCTTTTAAGTTTAGGAGAATACAATACATTTTTTAAAACAATATCTTTAAAAGATTTGTTTACAGAAAATCGTATTTCTCCCTTTCCCTCTACCGGAAATGAAATTCCGTCGACAGCAACTGTCATAGAGGTATCATTTACAGGTTCAAATTTAGTGAAAATGTCCTTGTTACAAGAAAAATGAGCAGTAGCTCCGGTATCGAAAATCCAGTCCTTTTTACAGGAAGAAAAATTATCTACAATGTTGCTAACTTCTACAAGATGATTTCCTGTCTGTTTAAAAATTTTATTTTTAAAAGATTTACGTGCTTGAGGCAGTTTTACGCGACATTGAGCAACTAAGTGACCAATTTTCCCACATCTAAAGCATTTACGTTTTTCCTTTTGCATTGAATTACCCTGCAAATTCGTATTATGTGCGTGTGTACATGTACTTTTAGTGGTATTGTAAGTTTCAATTTGGTTATCGCGGTAGCTTTGCTTTAACCGTGCCTTATCAGCAATTAATTCAGTCAAAATTTTAGATGGTTTAAACTCTGCGTCTTCCCAGCGGTAAATAGCTTGTACAATTGGTAAAAACGGGAGGAAGTTTTCTTATTAACTGAAATGCATGATGCCATTCGTGAGGCTTTTTCCCGGCATCTTCCAATTGTTTTACAATACCTTGGAGACGAGCTCCAAAAAGACCAATATCCTCACCAGGTTCTATTCGACACTGAAAAAATAAGTCGGTCAAGCCGATAATTCTTGCCCTTGAGTCAGGTCTAAAATGATTTTTCAAAGTATCCCATGCCACTTTCGGATCATCTATATCACTTATTAAACTTTTATAATCATCACTTACATTTAAATAAATAATGCTAAATGCTTTGTTTTTACGGGATTTAAAAGATCTCACCTCAGCTGGGTCAGGTGCTTTATTCTCAGTTGCCACTGGAGCCGTTTCTCCACCATTCACAATTTCCCAGGCATCTTTGTCCATCAAAAGGACCTTGACGTTACGACACCACGTGTCATAATTATTTGGCTCCAAGGCTTCGATTTTGACTTGAAACTCCATATTGAAAACAATGTCCCAGAGTTCGAAAAATGTCCCCCAATAACTTGAAACACTTGTAAAAGATTCACACAGGAAGTTAACTGGAAGGCTAATTTCACTTGGGTACTAATCTGGAGAGAACCATCGGTCACTGGAACAGCAACATTTGGAGGAAGGGCCCGCCATCTTAAATGTCAGCTTGTTTTCAGGAAAGACAGGCATAAGAGGAACCGCTTGGATACTTCAGAGAAAGAGGGCTTCAACACTAGAACATCAGTAGAGACACAGGAAAGGCCCGCCGTCTTGAACATCAGTAGAATCGGTGGTCAATAGTTAAAGATCGGCAAAGATAGTCATCGGCAGCCATCAAAACACCAGGACACACCACTCACTCTTTTCGCAGGACAGGATTAAAGACCCTTCTTGTGTTAAACTACAGAATTGGGTTTTAAAAGAACTACCCATTACAGGTTTAAAAACTAACACTTCTGCAATCTAACATTTAGCAGAGTAAAAGCATTGGCAGTGTAGATTCCTGCATTTAAACAGACAAGTTTTAGATAAAAGCCTTTTTTTATTAGCAATACTGATGAATAAATCAAAGGGGAGCAACTGCTCCTCACAGGACAGTCCACACGACTGTTTACAACAACAGACATCAGAGAAGATGCCAAGACCGTCGGTCACATCTTCCTTTTAAACATATAAAATTTACATACTCCGTGCTCGGAAATAAAAGATGAATGCTAAAAGGAACCAAGGAGAAAAACAAACGCACCAAACCGGCGGGAACCGAACGTTTGCCATGACGCAAGCGTGACGGTTTGCATTTCAGCCAATGAGAGCAGAAGGTGCGTACAGGCGGCAGAAACAAGTCGGCAACTTGCGGATACGAAAGTAAACAATATTAAAGGTACATGTCAAAAGATTAACAACGTAGCGAGACAGGTATAACTTTAATTGATACAGCTACTTCCCTAACAGTGTTCAGTTTTGCATATTTAAGATTGGTGACATGATAGTTTGTCATTAATAAACTCAGGCAGAAAAACTTAAATTTGTGGAACAGAAGGTGCCATCAACAAGATGACTCACTCTTACATCAAAGAGGGGTGGAAAATAATACTGGAATGCGGAGGAGTGAGCCACTACAACTGAGAATCAATGTGAAACACATTCAAAAAGTTCACAGTTTTATAGCACTTTTATTGTAAAAGACTATACACTTAGCTCTGTGTATAATACTGTTACAAATTTTCGGGGCAACCCACTGCTCTGGGACTTAAAATAGTTCAAAATTCGTATTCTACGTTTCAAATAGTTAAATTTTGCTTTTTGTTGCATCAAAATCGGTCATCTAGAACTGGAGATACGGAGGTTTCGGTTTCCTTATTGTTTTTCTATGGGCTTCTAGAAATCTCGAGAAATATTGGTCCTAGGGCTTTGATCTCTTCACTTTCGGGGACTTACTTTTTGGTGCCAAATTTAGCGATATTTCGCCACAAGTCGCCAAACTTGGCGACATTTTGGTCATTTGGCACTATTTTCCCTATGGGGCCTGAAAGTTGTTTTTCCTGCATTAAAAAACATAATAACCGAACATTTCTCTTCTATGATGTAATCAAACTTCCCGCTTTATGTGGAATACTCGAAAAATCGACTTTTCTGGTAGCTTCTTGTACCTTCTGCGTCGTCTATATATAGGAGTGCTTCAGAAGCCCCAGTTCAGTGTGAGCGAGCGCCCGTATTGTGAACAGAGCTCTCTGAGAGAGTACGCTTGCTTTGTGAATTGATAGTGCTACAGAAGCTGTGTTTTGGCTTGCTTACCGAAGCTGTTTTTAAAGTGCTGTGTGCAAATTCTTCATTGCAGTGTCTTAAGGGATTGTGTATGATATCCCTTGAATATTTTCACTGACTTTTTGCCTGTGAAAATGACTTATTTTGTGGAAGAAATACAGCATTTGTGAGAGCTTCAGATCTAAGTGGACTGTTAAAAGCACATTACTGTTTAATTGTATTTGTGAATTTAGTACAGCTGATTGTTCTACGAAGTTCTAGAAGTAATAAAGTTGTGTTCCATCCTGACCGGTGGACTTTGTACTAGAACTTTCACAACAACTGGACTTTAGAACAACGAACCCCGGAAACAAGCAGAAATTTCTGTAACAATACATTTTATCTGTATATCTTATATTTATAAAATACCCTCTGATTTAGTGATAAAATCATTAATTGTCTGATAGCAGTACATTACTCTTTTCCTTTGGTTAAAAACTACACACTGAAGTTAGAAGATGTAGTAGGAGAATCATTCGTTTTCACAAACTGCTTATTTTGTGTGGGATGTGTACGAGCTGAATACCCATTCTTTGTACAGCTAGGAGAAGACATTGTCCTACTACAAGCAACTAAAATTTACTCAAGCAGAGCATAACTATCAAATGGTTCCACTTGATAAATAACATAATAGTTAGCCTGATTCGGAAGAAAAAGATAAAAAAACCACTTTGTTTTGTAATAGTTTACTTCTCAAATGTTTTAGAGTTCTACTCACTGAAGACAAAACTGTATTAGCCAAGGAAGTATTTAAAGGGGTGGGGGTTTGGGCCCCCCCCCACCCTGAAATTTTAATTTTTATTACTAAAATGATACTGATGAAGTCTTTTTTTGAAAAATTCTGCCTTTTTTACCATTTGGACCCTCTCTGAAAATTTTGGACTCCCTCTAAAATTTTTTTCTGGATAAGTCCATGGTATTAGCCTGTCGACTATTCGCCTATATACTTTACCCCAAACTGAGTGATTTAATGCCAATAATGGATGGAGACCTTTTTTTGGTTGTTAATTATACAGTGAAACCTGTGTATAACAATGCTGTCATAACAATAAATCTGCTTATAACGATAATTTCCTTGGTCCTGATGAAATTCCTATTTACTTAATGTATTTTGAACCTGTCTGCTATGATATTCACTTTTTACAAGCACCTGTCTATAATGATAATTTTATTTAAGAAATTACGAATTTATAAGACAATTTACAAAAAGTCATAAAATCATATAACCAAATTTAAACACTACCAATGAATGATCCAGACTATACAATAATAAAATATTGCAGTATGGGGGATGAAAAAGTAGAATTTTCAGTCATAAAGTGCCTTATTCCTCTTGGATTTTGATGTGCTAAGTCCTTTAATCTGCGGTGTGGCATAAAACATCGGCATTAGTAGAAAATAAACTTTTTTTAATGTTATAAAGAAATAAACTGTTACACCTTTTATACATAATTTCATGTACATTGTTAACAAAATTGTATTTGAAATTTCCATATCTTGTTGGATCGTAAAAGAAAGTGCGATATGATAAATTCAAAAGAAGGTAATTAATATGTTACGTATATGTGTTGAGCTTCACTTCTTTACGATAAATTCATCACCTGAACTTTTTCAGTCATTTTACAAGTGGCTGAAGTGTGATTTCTGCCAAGGATATATATTTTAGCTTCGTTTTCATAATTAGAAAACACCTTTAATGCTCAAATAATGTGCAAAGCTCAACATGTATACAACGATAAACTGTCTATAATGATGTTTTATTTAGGTCCCTACAATATCATTATACACATGTTTTACTGTAGTAATATATATATATATATATATATATATATATATATATATATATATATATATATATATATATATATATATATGTGTGTGTGTGTGTGTGTGTGTGTAACTAAAAGAAAATAGAAAATGAAATTTTCAGCAATTGATTTCCTGCCCATGATATTTTGGCATTCAACTAAATTTTTTTAAGCTATTTTCTGCACTGAAAAAGAACTCTTATTGGAATTTCAAATGTGAATTATTTTGAAATATGGATTAATATTGTTATGAATTTTTGGGGTAACCTGCTCTTTCAGAGGTTAAAAATAATATTCTAAAAAAATTTGTATGCTAAGCATCAAATAATTAAATTTTGCATTTTGTTGCATCAAAATCCATTAACTAGAACATGAGATAGGGAGTTTTGTGTGGCCCCATTGGTTAACATAGGGTTTTCTGGAAATTTTGAGAAATACTGGAGCTGAAGCTTAGTTGACTCCACTTTTGGGGACTTTCTTTTTTGGTGCCAAATTTGGCAATATTTCACCAAAATGTCATCAAGCTTGGCCACATTTTGAACATTTGGCATGATTTTGCTAATGGGGCCTGTAATGTTTGTTTTCCAGCATTAGTGTATCATGCAATTGCCTAATATTATTCGATTACTTTTCTATTAAGCAATCAAAATTTGAGTTTGATTCAGATCATCCCGGAGATGGTTCCTTCTAGAACCTTCTTCGGTTTTCAGCATATGCTATAAAAGAGCAGGCATTGCCCTAGGAGAGTTTTGTTTTGATGTTGACTGCTGTGACAAGCAGACATGCATTCTTGCAAGAGCATAAGGCTCTGTATTGGTACTTATAAAAGCAATATTTTGCTTGTTCTGAATGCTGTATGTGAATTCTTTGCTGCTGAATCCTGAGGGACTGTCTATGTTTACCCTCGTGAGTTTCCACTGAATTTTTACCTGTGGTAGTGTTTTATTCCGTGTGTGAAATACAGCATCTGTAAAAGCTTCTGTACTAAATGGACTGCTATAAACAAGTTGCTGGCCATTAGTGCCTGCGATTTTTGTACAGCAAATTGCCCTAACAGAGTTCTAGAAGCAATACAATTTGTGTTCCATCCTGACAAGTGGACTTTTTATTAGAACTTCTACGTACACTGGACTTTGGAATGACAAACAAGAGAACTAAGCAAAGTTTTCTACAACAATATTGTAAGATAGGCATCTCTATGAAGTTAAAGCTCTGAAAACAGTTCCAATTTTTCCTACAGTAGACATGGCCATGCAAGGAATTCAAATGCATATGCCACTCTGAATGATCTGATAGCATTACTCTTATGAGCTTTGTAGAAATGTTGCCACATATATGAAGGCAATAAAATACAATTTAGCAAAAATAGCATTAAACATCAGAATTCTTTTAAAGTGTCGTTAAGTTAATTATATATTTGTGTATTTTCATATTCCGAATCTAAGTACTCTAGGAATAGGTATTTCCAGCAAATCTGAATCTGGAATTCAATAAGATTCTGAAAACGGTATGAAGAATTCTCTTCACACTAAATTTTGCATTATATTTGAGTGCATTTGTTCTTTACCTAGCTGCAATAGCTACAGAATTCTGCACATATCCAGGAAAACAGGCAGAATTCCCACAAAGACTTTATCATTATCATTTCGGTAAGAAACAAAAAAAAATTTTTTTTTTGGGGGGGGGGTGTTCAAACCTTCTGGACCCCCCCCCTCCCTTTAAATATGTCCTTGATTACTAGATTCTGATTTGCTGTGAATAATCGGCCTCCTCTCACAAGAAAGGCGATCTTGTGAAAGATGAATAAAGATGAATCTTGTTGATTTCAATAAGATATTAAAACTTAAGTAACTAAAATTGTCAAAGTTATATTATTTTGCTCATGATGTAATTTTTTGTCAGATTATTAATTTAAACCAATTTATTAAACTCGTGAAAAATAAGTCTCTCACTCATACTATTTTGCCCACTGCATAATTTTTATGTCAAAGCCTGTTAATGTAATGAAGTTTTTAATGCATTTTCAAATCATGGCATCAAAATGATATATTGTCATACTTGCTATATCCAACTTAAATTATTGAAAGCAAAAAAATTAATCTCATGATAAATCTGTTCACTGATGAGCTCAAATTGGAATTTGAGAAGCTTTCTGCTCTAATAATGAAAAATCCCTAAAAATCTGGGAACAGGTGGACTTTTGTAATTTTAAAGCCCCTTTCAGTCTGTTAAAAACATTACAGAACCCATCTGTGCTAAATTTCAAGTAAATCAATTAAATGGAGTGGATTTGTATGCTATATAAAGAAATAAACTTTCACATTCATGTATTAGATTTCTATTTATTTATTCAAGAAAAATAGATGATTTGATCAAAAATTATTATTTTTTTAAGTTTACAAATTTAAATAAACTTATTTAAACAGATTTATTTATACTAAGAAAGTGAAAAGAAATTACGCACTTTAAAGGCTCTTTGACAAACAATGACAAACTGTAAGCACTATTTTTTATAGTGCACCTTTAAGCACTGTACCAACCTTGCACTAAGATTGTATAATGCACATTTAGGGTTAACTATATTAAAAGTCAGTATCACTTCAAAAAACCAAAAATAGAATTAAATAGTCTAAGTAATTAAAAAAAAACAAAAAATTTACCTTTATGAACCTTCATATGTCTTTTCAATTTACTGGGAACTAAAAATCTTGCATTACAACCTTCAACAGAACACCTGTACATGTCAAAAGAAAATGATAGGATAAATGCATAAATTACTACAACTAAAAGTTTTAAATAATAATACAAAACGATGAAAATATATGATTTGAAATTCAATAGCATTACATGAGTGTGGTAAAATAGGAGCAAAAAATGATTTTATGAGATCAAGGGGAGCACATTTCTGGCACTAGAGCTGCAAACAATGGTTCACAGAGCAGCACTGGTCAGGGAGACTTAGCTGTTGGTAGACATATTTGAAATTTATTAAAAAATAATTAGCTGCACGTGTCACTGTAACTAAAAACTAAATTTGAATAATACTTTTTGACAAATCAAATATATACTTATGTAACACAGTAGAATCTCCCTATAACAAAGTCTCCCTACAACGAATTTCTCCCTATAATGAAATTTTTAATCGGAACATAACTCTAAGGCTTAAATAACATTAAAAATACTCTTCATATAACGAAGTGCTTGTCTCCCTTTGACATATATTTTATGTTGTTCAAGAAGATTTCTAATTCTTGGACAGACCACTTAGTTCGCACAGACCACCTGCTGAAGCCACCTGGTACTGGTCATTCCAGAGATAACGATAACAATAGCCTTGTATACATTTGTGGGACTTAGGATTTTCTTCTGACAGAGAAACACATTTCTACAGGTCAAAATTCCAAGAATGAGGGAGGGGGAAGGGTGGGAACTGGAAATGAACAATACCAGTCCAAGGCATTCCTGAAGTAATGACTCAGTGTGTGCCGATTTTTATGCTGTACTAGAATTCAGTGGTTAGTTTTACCTTCTGTGTGTCTTCGTCATTGCTTTTTTCAGTGAAATCTGAAATGTCGCAAAGGAAAAGCATCAGTATCATTGATAAAATGAAAATTTTAAATGAAATTGATAAGGGTATTAAAAAGAAAGATGTAACTGAAATGTCAAGATTTTGGCTAATACACTTTCCACAATTCTAAAAAATCGTCAAATGATAGTCAAAAATGAAGCAAATTTTGGTCCGAAGCAAAAAAAGGTACAACACTGTCAGTATGAAGAATTGGATAAAGTGATACTGAAGTGGATTCATGTGATTAGAGATCGTAATTGCCCCGTTTCAGAAACACTGATTCAAGAAAAAGCCGTGGAGTTTGCAAAATCTCTTGGCTATTCAGATTTCAAAGCAAGTTCCGGCTGGCTGGACAAATTTAAAAAGAGACGCAGCCTTATGCGAAAATCAGTTTGTGGGGAAAGTGCAGATGTGACAGAGGATGTTTGTGATTCTTGGATTAAAAAAATACCAATACAAAATGAAATTCTGCAAGAATTTTCACCGCATAACATTTTTAACGCAGACAAAACAGGGCTCTTTTTCAAATGTCTCCCTACAAAAACGCTAGCTTTTAAAGGAGACAAATGTTTTGGAGGAAAGAGAAGTAAACAAAGAATTACAGTTTTGTTATGTGCCAACATGACTGGCAAAGAAAAGCTAAAGATACTTGTTATTGGCAAAAGTAAATCCCCAAGGTGCTTCAAAGGAATAGTCTTTAGAAGTAAAGTATGAATCTAATTAAAAGTCCTGGATGACGTGCGAAATTTTTGGTAGCTAGTTAAAAGCATTGGAAAAGCAAATGGAACAAGAATACCATAAAATTGCATTACTAATTGATAACTGTCCAGCTCATTCTAAAGATTGTGGAGAAAAATTCAAAAATATTAAGGTGTTTTTTTTTTTTCCCCTCCAAATTGCACATACAAAAATCAGCCATTGGATCTCAGAATAATCAAGAATGTAAAAATGCATTATAGGAAAAGAATCTTGAAAGAAATGATTGGTGCAATTGAAAAAAATGATACTGTTGAAGAAAACATCGATTTTTGAAAAGTAATTACTGAACTTTACATAGTATGAAAATTTGATGTAACTGCTAAAACAATCCATAATTGCTTCAAAAAGGCAGGCTTTGGTAATCAGACAGATGACATTGATTCTGACAGTGAAGATGTGATCTTGGCCGAATTAAAAGAAAAATGGGAAACACTGAAAGAGAATGGAAGAGTAACAGATGACCTCTCCGACTTTTTTGAAGTGGATGCAGAACTCCTACAGATAAAGAGATTTTGGGCAGTGTAATAGACAAAAATGAAACTGATACTGAAAATGAAGATGTTTTACAACCAAAATCACGTCGTACTGAAATGCTACAAGCATTCGAAACCATTAAAAGAGGTTTCAAAATGGAAGAAAACATGCCCGACTCTATTTTCAGCTCTTTTAAAATGTGAAAACTTTTAAGAAAATGTAACATCATGGAGTGCAAAGCAATGTAAAATAACGGAATTTTTCAAGTAAAATAAACGTAAGAAGCACTACATATTTTATTTTCTAAATTCTTGAATTATCTTTACTTTTGAAGATTTCATTTATTATATGAAAAGTAAGAACACAATTATTATATATTTATTAAATTTATAAAAATACTAACTTATTTTTAAAGTTATAGTTAAATACTTTTAAACATCAAATTAACTAAAAAGTTTGTTATGTTTGCTGAAATAACTGCAAAATTCTCTTATCTCTGTATAACAAAGTTTTCTCTATAGCAAATTTTTTAATTGGAACCAAGTGAGTTTGTTATAGACTATTCTACTATTTTTATTATTTTTGGCTGATGCTGGTTTACACATTATTTTTCCTGTTTCCTTCCGATTCGTAGGTATAAAAACGTTGGGAAACACTGCACTCTAAAGCAATTCATTTTATGTTATTTTACAAACAATGAAATATTTGAAATGACCTAAAATTTCTTGTTTCTAACAGAAAATAAATAAATAAATAAATTTAATTAATTTTGCAAAAATATTATTAGCACTTGAGTGCAATTAATTTCAAACATAGATTTTTGTCTATTCAAAAAATGGTGTATCACTTTTGAAGGGTGCTAGATAGCACGAGGGTAGAGAAATGTCAAAGTCACTAAGGTTGGCCATTTTTATTGATTTATTGCCAATTTTGGCGCAAAAAAAAAATAAGTCCCCCACAAAACAACCCAGCTTGGCAATGTCTTCTACATTTGTCAAGAAATTACCAAACCCTACTGCTTAATGGGAACATTATTAATGTCTACAAAGTTGTCAAAATTGGCATAATAAAGGTGAAGCATAGTAAGAATATGCCTGAAGAAGATTGTAAAACAGTTTTAGTAGACAATTTTAATATAGATTTCAATTCTGAAGAACAGTTTAATGGCAGAGGTTTTTAAATTGCAGCTCGCAGACCCCTGAGGTCTGCATAGCCATTACAGGGTGAGGAGGTGGGGTGTCTGAAAAATTAAGTTACAAATACAATTGCAGTAAAACTCACTAAAGATATTCCTGCTTAAGATGTTTTCCCACTTAAAACACTTTTTACCACCAGTCCCTGGATATTTCCTAAACCAGTTAGTGTAAAATCCACCTGATAAAACACTTTTGTTCTGCTCTGTGTCTTCAGGTAAGACACTGTTCTAGGTTTTCTGATGAAACTTCTTTTTCCTTTTGCAAAGTATTGCAATCTCCCTGGTTAGTCACAGTAACCTAATGTCCTTACCCCCTTTTTATATTTGTTTATACAACGCCCCTCTCTTACCCAAATTTTAATTGTTCACATCACTATTGTACAACTATTTCAGCAAATAAAGAAACGAATCTCTCCATGCTGCTATCAGGTCGTTATGGCCATCTTTACTCAGGAATACAGAAAGAACACAATGCCAACATAGTCCGGGTTTTTGTTGGCCCAGTACTTAATTCAGTTCATAGAACTGCTAATTTTACTTCAGTACTGGTTTTAAGTTCTTCTAACCTTAATTCTATATTCCAAATTTAAGTCTCTTTTAAAAGGGCTGTTTATGTTTATCTTTTAACTTAAAGTTGTTTTCCTGGCTCAATGCGTTTCCTTTCACAGTAATATCACCATCTTGTTTTGTCATAAATATGTTCATTATTTTTAAAATTGCAACCAAACAATTCAAATTAAAATAAGTGTAATTTGGACAATAATTATAGGTAAAAATAAGGAAGTGTATAGAAAATTATAAAAATTCAAAATGCTGGTCTCAGACCTGCTAGAGCCAGCCAGAAGTATTAATCATGGCAATTGTTGGAAAGAAGTGGTTATCGACCACACACAGGTACCCCAGTGTTCCAGCACCGAGCGAGCGATATAGTTTCAGAAGCATCTCAAAGCTGCCATACAAGGACGACTCTGTGAGCATCCTATCTCTGCTGTACCAGTACCAATGAACATAACAAGTGAAGATACCACCCATACATCTGTTGAAGTGCCACAGCACGCATACCACTATAGTTGTATGCTCAGCAAAAATATTAATGTTGGCATTATGCCTTATGTTAGTTATTTCTCATATCACAGACCAATGTCAAATAAAACCAATCACAGAACAATGTTGTCGTTATTGATCGAAATAAGTTTTTATGTATTACCTATTCAGTGTCAGTATTGTATTAAATTTTTTAGAACAAAGTCAGTCTCGTTTTCATTCAATCTTCACTAAAAGCAATCAAGCATTAAAAGCGACTCACTGACATAGGTGTTTCACATTAAACTAACGGCCGTGTGCCCTAACAAAGCTCCACCTGATTTTTTTCTCCACAAGCTAGTCATGACCCATTTCAAACTGATAAGATTACATAACTTAATGTTCTTTTACGGTATAGAGTGTTAAGGTAAGGTAAGGGCAACATTTAAGCAGTTTTTAAAGTAATCAAATTACGCAATTGACTCAAAAAAAAAAAAAAATTATATCTTTATAAGTTACAAGCTGTGTACCCGTCCTACATACAGGAGGAAGTAGATATTTTTGAAACACACATAATTAAAATTTGTTCAATCGGTGCGAAACTATTGAATCACTTTACTTGTAACCTGGCATTACAATAGTTTAATAAATAAATTAAAAAACGAAATGCTTTGTGGAAATTTGTAATATTTGTTTCTCTAACATTTAGAGTTCTATGCACGACAGACGAAATTATTTAAGTATTAGCTCGTTGACCATTTACCAATATTTTTTACCTAAAACTCTCTTATTAAGTGTCAATATGTACGAAAACCATTTCATTGATTGCTGCATTACAGCCAACAAAAGGGAAATTAAAACATCAAATTTTGAGCATTTGATATCCTGCAGACGATATTTTGGTGTCCTCTTTTGAACTTCTGAGGAAGTAAGTATTTTTTAACCTTTTTTTGTACGGAAAAAGAACTTTTATTTGAAATTTGAAAGTAAATTACTTTTAATTGTGAGTTAATATTGAACGATAACATCATCTATGAAACTATAGCTCTTGAAACAGTTCTAATTTTTCTGATAATAACCTACCCTAAATCGCCATCCCTGAAAGGGGTCAAACACATATATGCCTCTAAATAATTTGGATTTACCTACATTTTTTTAATGGGCTTCGTAGAAATGTTACCACACATGTGAAGGAAATAAACTGCAAAATAGAATAGAAACAAAAGTCCGATTCTTTTTAAAGCACCATCAAGTTAATGTTTTATTTATTTTATTTTAATGAGTCTAAAAACTCCAAGAGCAGGGCTGGGCCAAAAATTGATAAATACCGACATATCGGTTTTATTTCAACATCAGATATCTGATGTTCCCATTTTCATTTCAGTGAAATCTCGAATTCGATAAAGGTAAAAAATACAGGCTGGAGATAAAATCCCGAGATCAATACCAGCTTATGATGTTTTTGTTACTGCTTTCTCTCTGTTGATGACGATACCAGATCACGGAAAAAATAGCTCCATGGTTTATTAGCCTAATTACCATAATTAATTAACATATATCTCGGAAACTATCCATCGGAGCACGTTTTTATTGATTCTCGACCCCCCCCCCCTAGACACTACACCCCCATCGATACATAAAATTTTGAATGCTTTGACACCAAACTTAACCTTTTAATCTTACAGGCCCAGGGGGTAATACGAAGTTTCTCTGTATTTTCAATTGGAGCATTTTAAACACTAGCCTCCTCCGGCGGCATCTCCAAAACCTGGAAACCGTCCCAGAGCCAATTTCTACATGTTTGCAGTCCTTTTAAGCCTCAATCGTGGTTAATTAGTCCAATTACCAAAATTAATTAACGTATATCTCGGAAACTATCCATCGGAGCGCATTTTTATTGATTCTCGACCCCCCCCCTCCCCCCTAGACACTACACCCCCATCGATACATAAAATTTCGAATGCTTTAACACCAAACTTAACCTTCTAATCTTACAGGCCCAGGGGGTCATACGAAGCTCCCCGGTATTTTCATTTCGGGCAGTTTAAACACTAGCTTTACTTGAACCGCCTTCCAACAGCATCTCCTAAGCCTGCAAACCGTCCCAGAGCAAATTCCCACATGTTGGCATAGGGCTGGGCCAAAAATCAATATTTACAGAACTATCTGATTTACTCCAGCATAATAAATTCGATCTTCCCATTTTCATTTCAGTGAAATCTGAAAAACGGTAAAGTTCCAAAAATAGCGGCGGCCGATGAAAAAAATACCGAAACCGAATTATGTCAGTTTTTCAACAGTGATCAAGGCTACTAAAAACTAACACGTCAATCAATCATTCCCGAGTCCGATTATAAAATACCGAGTCCTATTGCAATACCAAATAAAGAACTTTCAAGGATTCGTATGGAGCCTGCATATCGATAGCTGTCGGTCGCAGGAGCGGATCCAGAGTTCCATGTCGGAGGGGGCAACTGTGAAACACTATGTTGAAAATTTCTTTTCTATTAATCTTCCCGAGATAAGTGCTATAGTATGTTAGTTATAGGTCATGGCAAACCTACGTGTAATAAAAGTATAGTGTTTGTTTAGCTTTTTGTAAGGGAGTGGGGTGGGGGGGTTCAACATATTTACTTAACTCTAAAGGATATATGTAATTATTACCAATTTTGTGTCTGTTGTATCATTTGTTGCCAGTAATTTCAAAACTTTGATTACAATTAAACTTATGTTAGTACAAATGCAATTACTGGGTGGTTGCAGGGTTAAAAGTGCTCTCACATTACTAGGAAGACTATTGGTCAATCCTTCTAATATTATATTATTAGGTAGCCCCAATTTTCTACCTATTTCTAATTTTTCATGAAAATAAGTTATAAGATTCGAAATTTTTTCTAGTTTTAAATTTGTAAAATCCATGAAAGTAAAGACTGTACATGAAATATATTTTTCTCTCAGTATTTCAATCAATTCTTGCCAATTATTACAATTTGCTATATTATTTATGTATGTTGTTAAGGTAGACCCCTTAAGAAATTTTCCTATATTTTGAAATTTCCAGTCTTCATCTTTATTTTGTTGTAAGCAACACTGTTCGTAATATGCTATCCAACTTTCAAAACTCATATTATCTTCAAAATTAAAGGGGGCAATAAACTCATCACTTTTTTGCAGGGACATAGTGGCAATAGTTTGTGTATTTTCTTTACCATCTAACGACATGCTGAAATTTTTTTCTAAATTTTTACCTGAACGGAGAAGCATTTAATAATTGCATTCAGAATTTTTATTTAGCAGCATTAATAATAATACTGCAATAAATTTACAAAATCTTACCTTAATGAAAATACTATACTAATGGGGAAAAAAATGCAGATATATCACTATATATATATAATTTTTTTTTTTATCAACACTAAAATAGCACTTAAAATAACACACACAATTAATAACCATTTAAATATAATGCTCTAATGTTCACTTCAACTCTGAAAATATACGTACTTCACTTAATCAATATCCACAAGTTGAAATCGTCATTCTTCAACAATAAACAAAACACACACAAAAAAAAAATATCTTCTCTCCCAAGTTAAATGCAGGCAGGATGAGTTTCGGTCAACAAGTTGTACGCATAAAAACAAAAATATTCGGCACGGAGAAAAGGGAGAAATAATTCACCAGTTGCACACACTTCTCGTGAGGGCCTGTTGGGTGCAGAAGTAATGATGACAAGAGTTTCTCTTGGTTTGCGGCGAATGTGCGAAGAAAAAAAAATGAATTAGGAGGCGCAGATTTCGGTATGATGAGCGCTGCAGAAATACGGCATAGGCTGTTCATCAATGCAGACGTTCTTCCATTTCGGCATTAACGGCGTAGAATGTACAGGACATTCTGTGAAGTACTTCGGAAGATAACCTGACTCATCAGTCGGTGTTGAAATCTCCCAGAGCAGGGCTCGACGAAGTTGGCCGGTGGAGAGCGGACTCAAGGAGTAGGCCATCGGCTGGTCGGTGAAGAGGCGCGCTGCATCTCCTGCGAACGATGGGCGATGAACCCGTCTCCCGGACTTTTGAGCGTTAATTTTTTTTTTTTTTTTACAATTTAAAATTTTTAATTGGCACACAGGCAATCATCCTGCCGGCTATTTGAGACGTCAGATATTTCAAGTAAGCTTCAGCGTTAAGGCAGGTAATATGGTTTATTGAACATTACAATTAAGTTACAATTTAGAATGAGAAGAGGGGAGGGGAGACGGGTACAAGAATCAGCGTGGACTCATGAAGCAGTTCCAGTGGCAGAAGTCCCCCGATTTTCGATGTGCAGGAGTATTTACCCTTACCACACCACGTGGTCTGCGAAGACACAACTCCTCCTCTCTCTTATCTCTGATCGAACCACACACATTTACCAACATGGCCGGCATCCGGGCGTGGACAAGGGCGTGAGGACACGTGTACATCTAAAGAACTCAGAATCGACGGCCTGATGTCTGACAAATAACAAAATAAATAAAACATAGCTCCAGAGCGCGCGTGGCAAGTATGACAGGAAAGTAAAACTTACAGTGAAAGTACCCACTTGACCAATACCCAAACTAGTAAAACCGAAATTACCCTTTTATACATTACATATATATGTAGCTATAAATTTTTTTCTGTTAGCCTAATTTACCATTTTATGAAGTACAAACTTAGTTTTCTCGGGAGGGGCAATTGCCCCTACTGCCCCCTCGCTGGATCCACCACTGGTCGGTCGGCATATTTCATTCAATTGGAAACAGTTGACTTTTTTGTTCTTGTTTACGGCGAGTTCAGATTTTGATGACAGTATTTGTATTTATAGTTTTTTTTAAAACTATGTTTATATTAATGTGCTATTAAATGATATGAACTGAGATATATGAAGGGTCCAGGGGTAAAACCACTTTACAGCCTTTTTTTCAAAAATGAGATTGTTGTGCCATCTTCTAGCTTTAAATGAGCACTATCACCACTCGAATTATTTTTGGGGTAGAAACACTATTAAGAAAAAGAAACAAGCTAGGGTATAATGGGTCTAGTTTTGGTATAATGGGGAAAACCACTTTACTGCAGACCCTCGAAGTCGTTCTTCTCAGAAGCAAAATTTTATTGTACAGTCGTTCTACACCCTTCATATATTAATTTTAATTAAATAAAGTACCAACAATTACTCATTAAAATCTATTTTAATTAATTTTTGAATATAGCAAGTGGTTTTACGGTTTGTTTATTTGATTGCTTACATTTCAAAAATACTAAAAATAAGTGTGAAAAATATCGATATATCGTGATATAAGATGGTATAAATATCGATATTTCAAATTCCGATATTGTCCAGCCCTATCCAAGAGTGTGCATTTCCAGCAAATCGGAATTCATTCCAATAAGATTCCGCAAGTGACATGACAGAAGGAAATAATTTCAGTCTGTATTTTGTTTTGTATCGGAGTTGGTTATTCCTTACCTAGCTACAAAATCAACAGATTTCCGAATACACTCTCATTCCAATTTGCTGTCAATAACTGCCCTGTTCCCGCAGAAAATGGGATTAAATCTTGTTCGTTTCCATGAGTTTCGTGAGATTTTTAAAGCTAACTTAACCTAAAGTTACAAAATTATTTTACACGTACTGTAATTTTTACGTGAATCAAAAATTAATTTGTAAGCGAATCTCAAATTTCGTGAACGATGTTTCAAACTGTAACTTTTTTTTGCCAACTGCATAGTGTTAACGTCACAGCCTTTTAAAAACTTAATCCTGTTTTTATGTTTTAATGCATCTTTACACTCGTGACATCAAAATGATGTAAATTTCAATTGCAATATCTAACTTGAATTGTTGAAAGAAATAAAATTAATATCTCAGGTTGTTCACGGATCAACTTTTATCGGATATTGTTAAACATCCGGTTTATTATTTCACTTGTAGAGCAAATTTCATAATTAGTGCATTTTTAAAGTCGTGACATTAAAATTATGTCAGTTTGCTTGCGAACTTAACTCTTTGGATCCCGTAATAGATGAAATCATCCGAGTGCCTTCGTTCCCGTAATAGCCGAGTGTAGCCGATGAGGTATTCACTCCCCCCCTTACAGGTGTGTCCAGTTAACAAGCGTGAAGAATGAGGCGGGACGATTTTGATGAATTGGGTTTAATCGCTGGGGTAATTTCTGGTCAAGCGGGAGAAAAGCGTAAAGTTACTTTAAATTTTTTTCATTGCCCAGTGTGCAATGTGTTGTCAAAAGCAGTTACAATAGACCCTCTTCGGATTATCACAATAGGATTCCTCTCTTCCCGAGTGCTTACTGCAGAAGGGAGGTTCTAAATTGTCAAAAATCAGTGATAAAAGAGCTCGCTTTCGTTAGATGGGGGAAGGCATTTTCCGGCTATTTCCCTGGGAATCAACAGCTATGAGATTATCTTGTAACTGGGAACTAAAGAGTTAAATTATTGAACGGAAAATAATTCATTTCATGCTTTTTAACGATCTACTTTTATTGGCTATAAACACCTTCATGTGTAGATGGTGAGTCACGTGACACTTTAAATTACAAAGATTTGATAATCTGATCACGTGAAATGAAACCGCTTATTACAATTATACAAATTCGTGTGAAAACATTATTGCTAAGGCATAAATATTGTCTTTTTATTTGATACATGTGCATATTATTGTTGTACGATGATGTTATATATATATATATATATATATATATATATATATATATATTTATAAAATTATCAGCAATGCAAAAATGGCATATAAAGTCGAATCAAACATCCATAATTAATTATAAGGAAAGAAGAAATCACTTTCCTTTATATAGTAGGGTAGGGGCCAGATGTGTGGAGTTAATATCTCTTCTGATATGCCACACAACCGAAACCCTACTATTTGGTTTGCTGTAAATTATAATCCACTGTTTGTGGTCCCTGACGATGGTGACAGTGGTTATAATTTCCGTTCCATTATATTATCACAATTATTCTTGCACTTTTTTTTTGGCTTCAAAATCTGGTTTCTAATTCTTGCTAATAGCTGTTATATTTTTATGCGAGATATGTCTTATTTGTAGTATGTATTGTTTATATATATATATATATATATATATATATATATATATAAACCTTCCACAAAAAATTGTCTAACTGATGGTGAAAACTGCATCAAAATCTGTTGAATGGTTTAGGAGCTCTGGATAAACAGACAGACGCAGAAAGCAGCTTTATTTTATACTATGTAGAGACTAGTGTATCTTGCAAATATACACTAGTACTGCAATTGTAAGGCTTAGTACAGAGAGGCATACAATCAGCATTCTGCGTCAACGTAGAACCTGGCGGCGGCAGTGCAGACCTCTACTTTGTACTCATTCAATAACTATTGCAAACAAAAGAATTTAAATAAAATTCCGATTTATTTTATTAATTTTGATAATTTCTTATGCATCTTTCACTAAAGGAATTAAAAATTTTTATTATATGCTAAACACATCTACCTTAATCCACAAATACTGAAAGTCCTTTTTTGTTTTCAAGTTTGTACCAATAAAGGTGCAATATCAAATATGAATGTGACCCAGTGTGAAAACTTGTGGTCCAGTGATAGTGTGTAGGGATCGACCGATACCACATTTTTGCCAATAACAGATACCGATACTTTATCTATAAATTCATTTTCAGAAATAGCCGATACCGATACTTTTAAGTTATGGTATCGGCCGATACCGATACTTAACCGATAGCGATACTTTACATAATTTAATGTCATTTAAACCTACATGTATATTCTGGGCAGTTTTTGTAACAAGAGTGCAGTTCTCGTTAAAATGAATAACAGCATGATGAAATTTGATCCCAGTAGAAAGCATTAAAAAGAAAAAGCAGTAGATACATTGAAGTGTGAATTTACTGTAGCTCTAGTCTTTCTTTTCTATTCAATCATGCCGAAAAATGGTCGAATTTATAAAACGCTGAGCACTGGGAAGCGTCTTAGTGTGCAGGTTCGGAATTCTTTCTCCTCACGTGGCTGTCGATCTAGTGGTCTAGAGTTTTGGGCGATTTTCTCCAGATGTTACGTGAATATGCGTTAAGACTCTCTTAAAAAGTCCTCTGTTCAAGCCCCCCATAGGTAGATGCCCCTCATTTAGGCTTGACAGAACACAAACACGGGAGGGGGGGAAGTTAAGGGATATATTAATAAGAGAATCCATTTCCAGTGCCAACTGGTGCAAATATTTAAATCAGTTTTTCTCAACCTCTATTTTGTCACCTGTTTGTTGCTATGAGCCAGATAAAAGGTTTCCATACTAGGCCCCAAACAGCTTCCTGCTTGCTCTTACTATATGTGTCTTTGGTTCATGCCTCGATTTTGTGCTTACAAAAGTAAACACATGAACTTGGCTTACAATTTTTCAAAAGCTTACAATTTTTATTGAGATTTTCTTTAATTATAATTCTTTCACATATGAAAATATTTTTTAGATTACTTAAACTGCATTAAATTGTGATAATGTATAAACTGTACAGTATTCTGTAAGTACATATGTATTTACATATTGTTCATTAAATAATGTAAATTCTTCCCTTAAAATGCATAATAAGGTCACATTAATTAATGGTTTTATTTATCTGCTCCAATTATTTAACCACTAAGTGAATTATTAAATGTTTTAGCGAGATTTCTTTTTAGTATGAGCTCATATGATCATTTTTAAATTCTTTTTGAAAATCCGAATATTTTGATTCTCCGGACAGGGTTAAGTCACAATTAATCCAGATGATCCATGTATTTGGATCTTTTCCGTACGAAGAATAGGTACACGCCAATTATTCCTGTGTTTTCCTTATATATAAACCAAATACTATTATTCACAATAAATATGTTTTTTACCCCAAAATTAGAAATAAACTAAATAATTAGTATTACTGATTATACTAATACAGCGTCAATTTAAATTAACAATATAAATAATTATTAGATATTGATAATTATTGCACTTCTCAAAACAGAATGATGCACAAATCCTACGTTCTCTCATTAATTAGATAGTTAATAAAATCATTAAATGTTTGATAATTCGTACTTTTGACAGTGTGTAATGTTTAAAAAATGAATCACTTAACTAGTGGACCAGCATAATTAAAGTTCACGGGAGTTGCCAGTTTTCAAGTCACTGCCAAAAAGTTAACTTCTTTGCGACACAAAAAAGGAATAAATTGTTTTTACATATAGGTTTCGTTTATAATTTTAGTATAATTAATTTTGTCATTGAAACAGCTACACTATGAAGAAAAATATTTTTGCTCGTTTTCAAGTTACGCCTTGGAGGGTCTAAATAAAAGATGCTTAAAAATAACGAGATTAAATGAAGGTTAAAGAAAAATCCAAAAATGATAAACTAAATTCAATTTTCAAATCCTAAAAAAAAGTTGCTACTTAAAGTATCCATATTTAATGAAATTGATCTTCAGTGTTTTTGTTTTTATGATCATTGTTAACATGTTTTTCTGCGATTGATATGAACAAATTTTATCTCTTTTAATTCTAAGCTCTGAGCAGGGCGGCGTGGCACAGTAAGCAAGGTCTGGGTGCCATCGTCGAAAGGGGGCCATTTCGAACTAAAACTGAGAAAATCTTGATCTAGAGCAGTGGTTCCCAAACTTTTTTTGTCCTTCTCTTCAAAAAATCTTCAACTAGATTTTTTTTTCGCAACCCACTACTACATATCGATAACCAGTATAGGCTATATAAAATAGTATAGTTTACTATCTATATAAAATACTAAAGTTTAATTTTTCCCACCCTTTTCGACTCACCGAAATTGCTCCCGTGACCCAACAGTAGGTCGCGGCCCATAGTTTGGAACCACTGATCTAGAGCACAAAAGGGACGCCTTTTTTTATGTTTACAGAGGGGCACCAGGGGGGGGGGGATATGTCCAAACATCATTCGGTGCCAAACCCTATCCCCGTTTGCATGCGCAGAAATACGATTCACTTCCGATAGCAGAATGCTACATTCGGTTTCAAATATTTTCGGCTGACTAATATTAAAATGTCTGTATCTGAAGTTCTATAAACTAAATAGAAACAAATTCCTCAATCGTATTTCGGAGGCTGAAATATTACACTTTAACACACATATGGGCAACCACCGGCCTGCGGGCCGGATGTGGTCCGCCACAGCTTTTGATCCGGCCCGCGGAACATTTGAAAACTCCGTATAAACCATTCAATATCCCATATAAACCCCAATTATACGGCCAGCCACTTTGCTAAAATCCGCAAGTTTGGCCCACAGCTTTTCAAAGGTTGCCCTTTAACACTTTAAATGTGGTCTTCCCCTGAAATATCAAACTATGTCAAGGACCGTCTCCCCCATCAATTTTGATGTCTATATCATACCCAAGCCGAATCAGATGTCCTTGCGCCAATTTTTTTAAATAAAAATTTAAAGCATGTCTCTTAAGCGCGAAATCTATATCAAGAATTAGACTTTCTGCAACGATATCAAAAGCCTATATATACAGTAGATTCTCCCAATAACGAAGTCTCCTTACAACGAACTTTTCCCTATAACAAAATTTTTCATGGAAACGTAACTTTAAGGCTTAAATAACGCTATAAACATTCTCCATATAACGAAGAGCTTATCTTCCCATAGCAAATATTTCAGATTTACCTTTGATTTTTTTTTTTTTTTTTTTTGTTAGTTTTGAAGAAAATTTTAATTTTTGGACTGACCACTTAGTGGAAGAGTAACAGATGATAAAAATGGAGGTCAGGAAAGTGAAACTGACTCCGATAATGAAGACACTTCACCAGCGCCCGATTATGGCCAACAGAGGCACTGGGCATTGATAGATTTGGGGACCCCCAATCTATGAAATTTATATTTTTCATAAAATTTTGATATAAAAAAGAATATTTCAGAAAAACATTTAAAATTGGGGGCCCTTTCAAGTCGGGGACATTGGGCAAATCCCGATTTGCCCATATAATAAGAAGGCCCTGCGCTTTACGACTAAAACCACATCAAACTTTAATGCTTCACCCTTTCAAAGCCATTAAAAAGAGGTTTCCAAATGGAAGAAAATGTGCCTCACTCTATTTTCAGCAGACTTTTAAAAAGTGAATATTTTTATGAAAATTTAAAATCACAGAATGCAAAACAATGTAAAATAACGGAATTTTGAAGTAAAATAAACTTAAGTGCATTACATATTTTATTCTCTAAATTCGTGGATTGTCTTTACTTTTGAACATTTCATTTATACAATGAAAAGTAAGAAACCGTAAGTTTAACAAATTTATAACAAATACCAATTTATTTTTAATTGAAAGTCATAATTTAGTACTTTTAAACATCGAATTAACTAAAAAGTTTGTAATATTTGCCAAAATAACTACAAAAATCTCTAATCTCTGTACAACGAAATTTTCTCTACAGCGAATTTTTTAACTGGAACCGAGCGAGTTCGTTATAGGGAGATTCAATTGTGCGTGTATATATATATGAATGAACTCTTTTTCGAGTCCACACAGTGAGAAAATAAACGTTTATAAAACTGAAGTAAAATTATAGCCTACCTCTCGACATTTGTTTATTGCAATCCTTGCAGATAGCGTATTTAGTGTTGGGCACCAATTCAAAATAATTTAGAAGAAAGAATAGACGATTGTCTTGTTAAACTGTCATCTAACGATTCTTCGTCCATAGTTTCGACCAAAATTGGTGATACGATATCCATTTAGTAATGATTAGAATTAAAAAAAAAAAAAAAAAAAAAAAAAAAAAAAAAAAAAAAACACAGTTCGAAAACACTAGCGCAAACAAATGTGGATATGAAACGACGCCTTCCATCTCATTACCCAAAATAAAGATTCTAGAATGGTGTTGCACCTGCGTGGTTTCTTCTGAAAAGCGAAGTATCGGTTGAAAAGTATCGGTGAAAATGGATGAAAGCAACAGAAACTGATACTTCCCCGATATTTTTAGAATCAAAAGAACCGATACCGATACCTAAAAAAATAGGAGGTATCGGCGCCGATACTATCGGTCGATCTCTAATAGTGTGGTAAAATTGAGGAACAAGAAGTAACAGTCGCAAAAGAAATTACTCCAAACAAATTTTCTGCAAAAGAAAAAAAATCTGAGGTATGCTAGGAAAAAAAAGGGGAAAAAAAAAAAAAGAAACTAACCATGCATTGTAAGTCAGAACACACGTTACAACCCTACAAGTTAAAGTTTTGGGGATAAGTCCTAGCTGCTTTGAGATTGTTTCAAACCAGTTTCTGTGTGTGTGTGTGATTATGGCAATGCTACACAAGGGCGATCTGAAAGGGGGGGTGCCTTGGTAGGAGGACTTTCTAAGGGGTTCTAACGCATATTCACATTACATCTGGAGAAAACTTACCAAAACTCCAGACCGTTAAATCGACAGCTGCACGATGGGACCCGAACCCGGGACCTTCACACTTCGGCCATCTACCATTTTCAGTGGCATAACCACTGTGCCATGGTGAGGCCAAACCAGTTTCGGTATTATGTTATCTATCTGTACTTTTTTCTCGTGGAACTCATAAGTGCGCTTTTTGAGAACATGTTGCCCTTTTTAATTTTTTACCGGAGGCCCTTTTTTCTTTAGTCAACACTATTAACAACAACAGTGATTAAAAATTGGTTGCTTTATGTATGAACTATCCACTAAAATTACATACAAAATTTTGCAGACTGATTATTAAATTCTAAAAGCTTGTTGCAGAGAGCTACAAAACTTTCTGCCACTGGGTACATACTATATTCTTCCATGTATGAATTTCTTTGCATAACATACTTACCCGAAAGGGGCGAAATTAATTAAACAACATTGTGCAATATTCATAAATTATTGGATCACAATTTCATAAAATTGCAAACAATAGCTAAATATTGTTGAGCAAAGTAGGACTGGCGAGGGCTATGCACTTGTCTTTCTTATCTGCAAAAAAATTACTATGAATGTCTGCTTAGCGAGTTTCTACAAAATGAACAATGGCATCCACTTCTGACTACAATTTGCCCATGTGATGATAAAGCAGTCACATAAGTTCAAAAGTTTGTAGCTTCAGACATATGCTTGAGCCAGCAAAACGGTGGCTTGTACCTTTATTATTCTGGGACAGGCAATGAATTTCTAAACACACTTCCCCACTTTTCCAAACTTTTGGAGAAATTGACAAATGGCTTATATCCTACTGGGAATCACAGAGCTCTTGCTACAATGATCATGAGTAATCCAAAGGAAGACCAAATTTTGTGCAAATAATAAATGTTCTGTGTCATATTTGATAAAGAATCTCAGCGTGTGGTCTGAGGTGTCATCTTCATAACAGTTTTTTAAGCTAGGCCAATTTTGTAATCAGTACTGAGGAGTTACAGCTATGCCAATTTTATAACAGGTACTTTTTGAGAGACCAGTCTGCATTAACCTGTAGTATTCTACTACTACAGCCGTGAAAATTAGTTTAGCTAGGTAAAAATTTAGATTTTCAAATTTAGCAGGCTACCAAAACAGAATTAAGATTTTGTCCATTGCGTTGTGACAGTTGGAGTAGATAAATAACCCAATGATCTCAGCCTTGCCAGAAGTATGTGTTAGAAGTGAGGTAAAATAAACACAGAGACATTGCATTAGATCACCAAAATACAAATTTTATTCAACAATAACAGGGGTAAACAACTGTGTTTGTTAACAACTGTGTTTGTGGTAAACAACTGTGGTAAACACTTGTGGTAAACAACTGTGTTTGTAAACAACGAGGCTAAATACTGTGGCCTCGCGACATCAGTATTTAGAAATAAAAGTAAGTAAAACACAGCGCTGGGGTATTACAGCGCGCGATAGTTATGCTCAAAAAAACAAGAATATAAGAGTGCTTTAATTTCCCATTATTAGCCCTTGTAGATTAAAAAAAAATAAATAAAAAAAATAAAAAGGGTAAAGCATAATTAAAATTGTCATGACAAAAGTAGCCCGATTGGATCCGAAATTTAAGTTAAAAGGCTCTGCTGCAGCATTAAAAAAAATTATCCTATCAAAAAAAAAGGAAAAGAAAAATTTGGGCAAACCAGTCCCCACCTTCCCCAAGCCACACAAGGCATCTGATGAAAAGCCCGCACAAAATCCCTAACTGTTACTTGAAACCCCACTTTTACAATCCAACAGGTGAGTTTAAATAGTTACCAAAATAAATAAAAAGGGGAACTTTGCAATTTTTACACCAAAGGGTGCAGCAAAATACATTGATGTGCAGAATAACTCAAACAATTACAGAGATTAGCATAGGCCAAACCAGAATTTAAATCAGATTTTTTTTGACACTCCAAAAATTAACTAGGTAAGAAAAATAACATGGCATCCACTATTATCATTTTAACAAAAAAAAAAAATTAAACATTGTTACTGGAAGTTATACATCAGGATAGTACTCAAAGTAGAAAAAGAAAATTTAGTATTTACAGTTGTCTTCAATTCCCCCCCTTTCTTTTAAAGATGAAAAGTTAATAAAATTTTAGGGATCTTCAATCGGTAAGGTGAACATGGTGGTTAGGAGAGTAGTGGATCGACTTCCTGGGTGGGCTGGATCCTTGCAGAAATAAAAAGGCAACGATCTTACCGGGAGTCAGCTGCTGGAGCTTGAAGGACATCGTTCGGCTAGACATTCAGACATCTCCCGATGTGGCTAAGATGACTCGATCATGGGCCGGGCAGGGCTCACGCGCTGCTTCAAAAAATGGTGAAGGCGCTAGCTGCGCATCAATTTACATCAAGGGGGTTCGCTCGCTCGCCACACCAAAAACGAATAATGGGTTACTCGGCATTGTAAAAATAAAATCTGCTGTTCTGATGATCCAACGTTTTAGCAGGCCCTCTGGCCTACAGGCCTAAACTTCACATAATGAACTTGATGTAAGTCAATGGATGTGCCGAGCTAGACCCCTGAAATGCGCGATGAAAAACCCCCGGACAAGAATACGTCCTAGCCGCACTACCACAGCTCTCCGAATGACGCTTTCTGCCCCACGCGTGGGGAGCTTCGAAGAGACGCCGACCGCGGGGACCAATCAGAGCGCGCCATCTCAGCCGGGAAACTTCGAGAACATTCGATTGACGGGGGAAGGAAGAGAGAAAAGAAGAAAATGGCGGCCAGCGACTACTACACGCGGGAAAGAAATGAACTTGGCCGAGAAGAAACGCAGGCAAGAACGGCCATCTTGAAATGGGAAAAAAAAAGCTTAATTGATCAAAAGGGCATTAAAAAACGTTATTAAATTTCCTAAAATTTTAGCGGGAGATAGCTAATCGTCAGAGACAACCCTGGGTAAAATTTGGAATAAAAATTAAATTAGAAGAGAGTAAAACTAATTAAAAACCGGACATGAACAAGAGATATTGCAAGAAATGAGTTAGGCTATTGAAGAGAGGGGGAAACTTAATAGTCAGCAGAAAATCGACAGAATTTACCTGATAATTAAAATTACACCTCTGGAGACAGGGCAAA